>AYEL01056224.1:0-10897 GCA_000484575.1 Olivierus martensii
ATATATATATATACAGTGTGTGTGTGTGTGTGTTATCCACAAAATAGCCACATCAGTCACATCATTATAAAACGATAAGAAATATTTTGTAGTTATGTGAATAAATAAGCTTAGGATATGAAAGAAAAAGTAAGAAATCTGTCACGTCGTTTCGAGAAAACGTATCATTTACTTTCGGATATAATTAAAGCGAATTTAATTAATTTGCAAAAGTTATATTCTGAACAACGACCATCTTAATACGTTCATAACAGCGGTCTATATATAACATACACATATGTTATCTATAAAATTGCCGTGTCATTATAAAACGATAAGAAACATTTTGTAGTTGATGTGGAAAATAACAGTTATATTCTGAACAACGACCATCTTAATACGTTCCTAACAGCGGTCTATATATAACATACACATATGTTATCTAAAAAATTGCCGTGTCATTATAAAACGATAAGAAACATTTTGTAGTTGATGTGGAAAATAAGTAAACAAACCTAGGTTATGAAAGAATGAAAAACAATCAATCGCGCCGTGTAGAGATAATGTATCACAATCATTTATTTGGGGAAATAATTAAAGCCATATTAATTAACTCGCAAAAGTAAAAAAACTAATTGGCTGGTATGGGGATCGAACCCACCACATTCGCGTTATTAGCACGACCCTCTAACCAACTGAGCTAACCAGCCGATGTTCGTTTCTTCCAAAAGCTTACAAATAAGTTTCGTTTGTTTGTAAACTACTCTGTTATCTTCGTTCTTATGAATAATGAGTGGTGTTTAAATCAACAAATTCAGCGCCGAAATTCTTAAATCCTTCTCGAATTTTCCTTTAACGATTACTGGCAATGTGTTTAATTCAGCAATAATCCCATTACGTTGTTATATAGATTTTAGAATTATTTTTAAAAATATTTTATAAAATCTCAATTTCTCCACCAAATTGTTATCTTCGTTCTTATGAATAATGAGTGGTGTTTAAATCAACAAATTCTGCGCCGAAATTCTTAAATCCTTCTCGAATTTTCCAGTAACGATTACTGGCAATGTGTTTAATTCAGCAATAATCCCATTACTTTGTTATATAGATTTTAGAATTATTTTTAAAAATATTTTATAAAATCTCAATTTCTCCATCTTATATTCATGTTGTACATAATAAAAACAGGAAATCGGATTCCCTTCAAGAGTTTATATTGTTTTAAAATATAAATTTTAACCCCATTCCGGAAACAGATTCACAGTTCGTTTCCACGTAGAATATCGTTTCAATCAAGTTGTAAATAACGGAGATATCTTTAGATTTTTAATAATCACAGAGTGCACAGCACATTCCTTCTTGGAGGACACAAATTATATTTTATAATATTTATTGAAACGCTTCTTTCATGAGGATGTAAATTAATTAGATTATCTTAAGTTTACTGATTCAGGGCAAACTGTCTAATCTTTTCTCTCCATCCCTATAGTTTCATAGCTACTATAGCGCTGTCAGGAGAGAAATTTATAATAGATAGCAATGACATGCAAACTGATCTTTACTGAGCGAAGGATAAACTAAAGCTGACTCCGATACAGTAACGAAGAGAATCCAGACAGGCTTAACGGCGGCAATTTTTCTCACTCAATATTCGCCCGAATTGTTTTAATACGAATTAGAACCCCGTGCTTAAATATAAAACAGATCACCTACTTACAATAGACGTTTAAATCACCAAATTTATCCCCGAAATTATCAAATCCTTCTCGAATTTTCCATAAACCATTTCTGACAATCTGTTTAATTCAACAATGATTCCATGATATTGTTACGTAGATTTTCGAATTGTTTTTTTTTTAACTATTTTATTTAATCTGAATTTCTTGATCTTATCTGAACGGTATACCTATCAGAAAAGGAAATCGGATTTTCTTCATGAGTTTATATCGTTTTAATATATAAACTTTTACCCCATGCCGGATATAGATTCAGAGTTCCTTTCGAAGTAGAATATTATTTCAACCAATAAGAGGAAGCTTTAAATGTGGAATCTGTGTTTATACAGAATCGAAAGAAACTCGGTTATTTAACCGAGTTTCTTTCGATTCTGTATAAACACAGATTCCACATTCAAAGCTTCTTCTTGAAACAAATAAATTATGCCTCGTAATATTAATTGAAACTTGAGTATGTAATATAAGGGTTTCCAAGATTCCTTATTAAGTGCAAACAGAGTAATTTTTCGCTCGATCATTATCATTTCAAAGGGTTTAATATATAAACTTTTACCCCATGCCGGATATAGATTCTGAGTTCCTTTCGAAGTAGAATATTATTTCAACCAACAAGAAGAAGCTTCGAATGTGGAATCTGTGTTTATATAGAATCGAAAGAAACTCGGTTCTGTATAAACACAGATTCGATACTTAAAGCTTCTTCTTGAAACAAATAAATTATGCCTCGTAATATTTATTGAAACTTGAGTATGTAATATAAGGGTTTCCGAAGATTCCTTATTAAGTGCAAACAGAGTAATTTTTCGCTCGATCATTATCATTTCAAAGCCACTATAGCCATAATGTATAGCATTTCTGTTAAAACAGGAGTTTATTAAGCGAATGGATAAACTAAAGTTGCCATCGACACAGAGACGAAGATAATCCGCAAAAACTTAACGGCGGTGATTTTTCTCACATATTATTCCACCAAATCATTTTAATGCGATATGAGGCTCTCGCTTAGATATAAAACAAAACTACTACTTACATTAGACGTACAAATCAGCAAATTCAGTGCAGAAATTCTGAAATCCTTCTCGAATTTTCATTTAATCATTACTGACAATGTGTTTAATTCAACAATGCTACCAAAATATTGTTACAGAAATTTTAGAATTATTTTCAAAATAATTCTAAATATCTTATTAAATCTAAATTTCTGAATCTTATCTGCATGTCGTATATATCAGAAACGGAAAATCGGCTTATCTTCAAGAGTTTACATTGTTTTAAAACTAAAAATTTTAACCTTATTCCGGTTGTAGATTCAGAATTCCATTCGAAGTAGAATATCATTTCAACCAACTGATTAATAACGCAGGTATCTTTATGTTCTACTTTATCGAAATGTGCACACCACATTTCTTCTTAGAGAACATAAATTATGCCTTATAATATTTATTGAAAAGCTTCTTCGTTGAGGGTGTAATATAATTATTGTTACCGAAGTACACTCATCAGTCTAATCGTTTTGCTCGATCTTTATAATTTCAAAGCCAATATAGGCTGTGGTTCGATATTCCACGTACTACACTAACTAAACCTTCTCGGTTCTCTTGGTTGACGTCACAGTTTCGTTTGAATAAAGAACCAGTTCAGTGAGCCAGGTCACATGATTTAAAATGGAGGCATTCATAGATATTTTTAGTAAAATAATTTACAAGTTTAATTGTTAGTGACGTAAATGATACAAGAAACGATGATTGCGTTGATGTATTGAAGAACACTACATATTTGTATAACTTGGGAGGCATTGAAAAAGAATGAACTTCTCCCCATTGCTCATGCGGTTAGAAGTCAACCCTACTCGTGAGATAGTTTAGATCGTGCGACTCAGTTTGACCCAATCTGACATCAGTGGGAATAAAGAACCACAAAAGTGAAACCGGGTAATATCGAACCGACATAGAACTGTGAGAGAACCGACGAATATCGAACTACATCTATAGCATTTTTAGGAGAGACATTTATAATGTATATCAGTTGATTAGAAAAGGAGTTTTTCATGACAAGGAGACACAAAGTTTTCTCCATTACACGAGGAACCGACGAAGAGAATCCCGACAAGTTAACGGCAGACACTTTTTTCACCCAGTATTCGCCCAAATCTTTTTAATATGATTTGGGAAGCTCTGGTTAGATATATCAATAACAGAAATCTCCAACTTACATTAGATGTTTAAATAACCGTTCAATATTAATAATACCATTATTTTCGTAAAAATTGTTTTTCTAAATTCTTCAAATATGCATGAGAAAGCCAGTAATAGGAGAGCGTTGAGCTATCACATTTTTCCAATTTTTGAACGGTATCAGTTTCGATATTATAAGATTTTCACACACAGATCTTACAATGTTTCAATAACAAGAACACAATACAGTCGATTAACGAATAAAATTAGCAATATCATTACAGTTCCTATTCGTGTTTCTTCTCGGCAAATTTGTTTGCATACCTAAGCTAAATTTACAAAATTTAGCAATGAATACAGCTTATAATCGGCATCTACGGAAATGTGAGAGCCTTTTGTCACGGGCCCGGCATCGAAGAGGGCCCGATTGTCGGGCCTGAAGTGTCCCATAACGTATCCGATAGTTCGCAGGCTGTCGATAGAGCACCTAAAGCAGTCGTACCAAAATAAAATTTTTATATATAAAATAGTATGTAATGTATGGAATTTTGAATTTATTGTTTGCTGTTTTAAATAAATGTTTTATATGGTTTTTTTATTATTAAACCAAAGTGATGCACTTTTTTAAATGGGCCAGGACCACAGACTTGTCACGGGCCCAAAAATTTCTCTCGGCGGCCCTGGTGAGAGCTAGCAATTGAGCGCGAGAAAAAAATCATAGTAGAGAGCGGTTTCGATCCACCGACCTGTGGGTTATGTGCCAGCACGCTTCCAGTGCGACATTCTGCTTCAGTACGGCGAATTCTCTGTTCACCTTAATAACTCTGAAATTATCTTTATAAACCTGTTAATCCTTTCATATCTTCAACATATATAAACAGGCAGCTAATAGATCTTAAGTAATTGCAATAGCGCTAACGTAGAACTGTTATGAACTATTAAGAATAATTCGTTCCAACGTAAATACTAATATCCATAAATATCTACATTATTAATATATGAAATAGACTAAATTTAAACTTATAGAAGTTCTAAAGGCACATTTTTATAACAAAATGCAAGAGGCGACACGAATCTTTTATAAGCATAATTATATAAGCAAACACCGCTTAACTGTTTCAACAAGTAGAGAAAAGGAATTTTTTAGACGGAGGAAAAAAATCGTGTGCCTTGACCAAGATTCGCACCTAGGTTATTGCGGCCACAACGCAATGTCCTAACCACTAGGCGATCACGGTCATCTCGACAAGTGACAAAATTCCTTCTCTTCGATTTTAATATCGGTTTTCTTAGGTAGGATTTCGTCTTTCCTATACTAACGGCGTAAATACAAAAAATTTGCGGCCATACTTTTCTCAAAGACTTTTTTTGTCAACAGATGACGCCACTTTCCACTCAGTAAGAGTACTATTGGCGGGGCGAAACAATCCCTTCCAACAGGCTGCCCACCCCTACAGAGGGGTCAGCCAGATTGTGGAGGACGGGGATCGACGGGCTGGGCCCGGACCCCATGATAAATATTTTCAAGGGGTGGGCCCGAGATTCGAATCCGGGTCCTCCAGAGTGGAAAGCCGAAGCGTTTCCACGCAGCCAATCCGGCCGACTCTCAAAGACGTTTAAAATTGACAAAACACGGAAATTATTTGTCTTTTTCTGTTAGTAAATTTGTTCGTATTTTCAGTTATAAACGTAAGGGAGATACTCCGACTCATATATTACACTATTTTATTTACACTATATATACATACATTCACCGACATTACACTTTGTTCGTACAGTAGTACAAGTTAGGTTTGACGTTCAAGTCGAGAGAGCGACTAGGCACATCCAGACTCTAGCGTCCTGCCTCCGAAAGTGAAGAATGGTGGACCACCTTGTGGTAGCTTGGGATGGCCTCGGTCTGATCTTTTCGTCGACTTCCGGTTCTGGAAAGTTCTACGCCGTATTCCGGCTTGCCGCTGCAAACGTCTTCGTTTTATAGCGGGGAAGACAAAAATTTTAAACCACACGTCCGTAATCCGTTATTGAACCAAGGACCTTTACATCTTCAATCTGTTGCTCTCACGACTGAGCTATTTCGGATTGTTTGTTTACGCTTATAAGGTAACACGCATCTTTTGTAATTAGCTTGTTTGAAATTTATATAATCGGTCAACTCTCGACAGCAATATAGATGTAGTTATAGATGTAGATGCAATAGCAATATAGATGTAGATGTAGTATTAAGGTGAACAGAGATGTAATTCTACAGAAGCAGAGAGGTAGTTCTATAGAAGCAGAGTGGAGCAGCGAAAGCGTGCTGAGCCCATAACCCAGAGGTCGGTGGAACGAAACTACTCTCTCCTATGATATTTTTCTTTTCTCATACTCAAGTGCGAGCTTTCGCATTTCAGTAGATGTTGTTTGTTAACTGTATTTATTGTTAAATCTTTTAGATTTAAATTATGCATGCTAACAAATTTACCAAGAAGAAAAACGAAGAGGAATTGCAAGTATATCGCTAATCAAGACGGTAATAAGAAGGCGTTAACGCAGGCTTATTATGGTCCTGACATTATTATTTATTTTTTAAAGTGTTTTAGAGAAATTTTGACAGATTACTTGTCCTCTCTTATGTGCATTTGAAAAATTTGGAAAGATTATTTTTTCGAAAACATTGATGGTTTAACAAGAATGATGGAAAGAGTAATTTTCAAACAAACTAAATTTACGTGTAATCTTTGGAAACGATTGGAGCATAGGCTGGTTAGCTCAGTTGGTTAGAGCGTCATGCTAATAACGGGAATGTCGTGAGTTCGAGCCCTATACGAGCCAGCTAGGATTTAACTTTTGCAAATTAATTAAATTCGGTTTAATTATATCCGAAAGTAAATGATACGTTTTCTCGACACGGCGCCATAGATTTCTTACTTTTTCTTTTTATCTTTTTTATCCTAGGTTTATTTATTTACATAACTACAAAATATTTCTTATCGTTTTATAATGACGTGGCTATTTTGTCACGACGCGACAGATTTCTTACTTTTTTCTTTCATATCCTAGGCTTATTTATTCACATAACTACAAAATATTTCTTATCGTTTTATAATGATGTGACTGATAATAAAAGGAAAAATCTCACAGAGGGCATCTGTGTACATCATGACGCTCATAAAGGGCTGAAACAAATCCAAAAACCCTTGTTCTTGAGTATGGCTCCATGCCGAATTGTGATCGCGAAAGACTTATCACACCTGTGGTTCGAGTGCTACTACAGAGTACTAGAATTCGCCTTAAATCTGTATAATACTGCTCTTTGCTGCTTCAATAATGTTTCGCAATGTACACAGATGCCCTCTGTCTGATTTTTATTCTTCTTACTGTTTGAATAGCCCAATCGGCGGTACATGCGGCGGCATCTTTTCTGTAATATCTCATGATATTAAAATATTAATGATATTAAAAATCTTTCAAAACAAAAGATGTTTGTTTTTCACAGTTCTATCCAATTATGCCAAAATCGGCATTGGTTATAGTTGACTCCTTGTGTCCCTACTTCCGATGGGCCCACAAAATTTTTATATATGACCCCTTGTGCCCCTACTTCCTATGGGCCCACAAAATTTTTATCATGCCCCCCCTCTTGTGCCCCTACTTCCGATGGGCCATGTTTTTAACATGCCCATTCGATTCTTTAGATATACTTTGATAATCAAAATTTTTCCCCTACTTCCTATCCCATCACATTTCTGAAAAAAAAAGGGTGGTACGGGTGCTAGAAAACACCCTGTATATAATACAGTATATTGCTGTTAGAAGCATGTTAAGAATTGTTCGTTGTTGAGGTTACGATCAGAAATTTATGTATTGAAAAAAAAAAGGGTGGTACGGGTGCTAGAAAACACCCTGTACATAATACAGTATATCGCTGTTAGAAGCATGTTAAGAATTGTTCGTTGTTGAGGTTACGATCAGAAATTTATGTAATCGTTCTATTTTATAAAGAGAAAAATCTCCCTATTTGATATCCCTGGAAAAATAAGATTATTTAGTTTATTCGATGTATCGATCTGCATTCGAAATTCTTTGTTGCCCGTTGTTTATACCTGTATATTACCATGTTCCAAATATTTTCTGAAATAATTACACCCTTCCAAAGATGCTGCAGGTAAACTATTGTGCTTATCAGAATAGCCTACAGCAGAATAAAGCCACGATTTTTGTCAGTCGGAAAGAAAGGTTGATCATTTTTCATTCGAAAGGGACATGCGTAGACTCTATAACAATGTTTAATTGTGGCTATTTTGTGGATAACATACACACACACTGTATATATATATATCGCTGTTAGAAGCATGTTAAGAATTGTTTTTTGTTGAGGTTACGATCAGAAATTTATGTAATCGTTCTACTCTTATAAAGGGAAAATCTCCCTATTTGATATCCCTGGAAAAATAACATTATTTAGTTTATTCGATCTGCTTTCGAATATTCTTTGTTGCCCGTTGTTTACACCTATATATTAGTATGTTCCAAATACTTTCTGAAATAATTACACCCTTCCGAAGATAATGTCGGGTTTCTGATTAGATAGTGCAGCTGAACTATTGTGCTTATCAGAATAGCCTACAACAATGCTGTACTAGCAGAGTAAAACCACGATTTTTGTTAAAGTCGGAACTGAAAGGTTGATCATTTTTCAATCGAAAGGGACATGCGTAGACTCTATAACAATGTTTAATTCGAACAATATCTTTTTCATTTGCAAAACTATTTAAATAGTATCTCTAAAGTTATTTCTAGCAATTTAAGTTTTGAGAAAAGCTAAATAAATCCAGATACCATGAGAGTGTTTATGTATGTGGAGGAAATATTTCAATAAAATATCTAAACAACAAAAGCAATAAAATGCATCTTTATAGATACAACAGAAATCGAAGTAACGATAATTTTTGAGATTTCCGAGAAAATTGATTTTAACAAAATCAGCAGAGTTATTAATTCGAAGGTAGTTTCTGCAACAACGAAAAGAACGAAAGCAATAAAATGTATCTTTATAGTACAACAGAAATCGAAGAAATGGTAATTTTTGAGATTTATGACAAAATTGATTTTAATAAAATCAGCAGAGTTATTAATTCGAAGGCAGTTTCTGCAACAGCGAAAAAAAAAAAAACATCCGCAGTCGGCAAAGCAACAAAAGCAATAAAATGCATCTTTATAGATACAACAGAAATCGAAATAACGATAATTTTTGAGATTTCCGAGAAAATTGGTTTTAACAAAATCAGCAGAGTTATTAATTCGAAGGTAGTTTCTGCAACAACGAAAAGAAAAAAAAGAGATCCGCAGTCGGCAGGACTCGAACCTGCGCGGGAAACTCCCAATGGATTTCAAGTCCATCACCTTGACCACTCGGCCACGACTGCACCTCTTGCTTCCTCTTCGAACGCAATTGACTACGTTCAAGCTAATATTACGTGTAACTGATATGTATTCTATTAGGCGCTTGATCAAACAGAAGAATCGTACTATAGAAATAAAGTTATCTGGTTGGTTATCCGCGAATTCTTCCTTTATTGAACTGCATATTTGTAGTAGTCACATGACCACTCGGCCACGATTGCACCTCTTGCTTCCTCTTAGAACGCAATTGACTACGTTCAAGTTAATATTACGTGTAACTGATATGTATTATATTAGGCGCTTGATCAAACAGAAGAATCGCACTATAGAAATAAAGGGTTCTATCTGGTTGGTTATCCGCGAATTCTTCCTTTATTGAACTGCATATTTGTAGTAGTCACACAGGGTTCTGGAATCCGACTAATGTTTGCTTCATTCTTTACTTCGAAACTGTCTCTTTTTCTTAAATGAGAACCTTTACCATTAGTATCTGTTATTAAGTCCAATAAATATTTATTTTCCAGAATTCGGTAGGTTTTACCCTTTTCAAACAATTACACAATATCCAAAGATATATGTAAGCACTCATATTTATTAAATTCTTTAATGACTGAGATTAGCATGCGTTAAAACAGCAACGTGTACATAAATTCTGCGTTGCAGTTCCCAAGAATATGTTTAAATTGCCGTTATTGATCGTTTTATATTACCAGTATATCAGAGCCGTAATTAGGGTATGCAGCGCCTGTGGCAAGGGTCAAACTTGCGTCCCCCATTTTTTTCATTTAAAGATAACAATGCTGAAACTGAATTATCTCCATCAAAATGAGTTGATTTTGAATCTGCTGTAAGATATTCGTTTGAATAAGAAAATAGATTTGTACAAATCTTTTTTAATTACTTTTCTTTAGGCCTTTCCATGAATTTTCACTGAAGAGGCGCAACACCCAATGAGTTATTGTTAACTTTTACTTTATCAATAAAAATAGCGCCCCTTCTTGACTTGGCGCGTTTGTTTAGGGTACAACTTGGCCACTCTTACTCATGAATTATCTCTTCTAACAAATAAAATGAAAGAAAAAACATAACGCTATGTTAACTTTTACTTTATCAATAAAAATAGTGCCCCTTCTTGACTTGGCGCGTTTGTTTAGGGTACAACTTGGCCGCTCTTACTCATGAATTATCTCTTCTAACAAATAAAATGAAAGAAAAAACATAACACTATGTCTGCGAATGTTTATCGAAAAAAGTCATTTGCCCGCAAATAACGGAAATCAATTAAAAAATATGTGCCCCTAATCAAGTTGTGCCTGCGGCGAATGCCGCTTTCGCCACGCCCTAGTTACGGCCTTGCAGTATATATTGCTTATAAGTAAATCCAAAATTATAATAAAATACGAATATATACGCCATGTACAGTTCATTCCAAAAAGTTTGTCACCTACTTAGGAGGGGCTGAGCTTACCGGAAGTTGATCGGTTATAAAGTCTGTCAAGTTCGAACCTGCATAAGGGAAGCTAAAAATGGACGCGTCCGTTCTAAGAGTACGGGTGAGGTATACGAATGAGATGAGCCGATTACAGCGCTCTGAACTGAAAAGACTAATCGCTCACTATTTCA
>AYEL01056227.1:0-29660 GCA_000484575.1 Olivierus martensii
TCAGGGGCGCCGCCATCTTGTACAGTCATGCGCAGAACGATCGTTGTGCGTCACAATAAAACTAGATAGTGCTGCTATCTAGCGGTGACAGTTTCCCGCACTTAATTAAAAAACGAAGGTCGCAACTTCGATTTGTAACTTACTTATTGAATTACCCTCGTAAGTACGGTAACACAGTATTGTCCGTCCAGCTTAGCCGCGACCATCAACGCAAGTACGCGTGCGCTAACTGAACGAGTCCAGTGACAAAATAGGGATGATAGCTTCGCACATGGATGTTTTTCAAACGCAAAACTGAAGTTGAATGTAAGTTTATTGTAATGTCGAATGCTAAATGATTAGTTTCGACGTTGGAAATAGTATATTTAACAGAACTTAATATAATATTAATTCAATGATTTTTATCTAATAAAATACTCTCCCTTTCGCGTTTGGACTCATCCATCTTAGCTAGACGCGGCTTTCGTGGACGGACAATAGTTTGAAAAGTTTAATATTTAGCTAACTGAAATTTTTTGTATTGAATAGTCTTTTATTAATTCTATACTATATTATAATCAATAACATGTTTAGTTAGTTTTAATTATTAAAAAATTAATATAATTTTTTTATTAAATTCAAAAAATATACTAAAGTTCTTTAAACATTTATTTGTAAATATTTACAATAGAACAATCATTAATTGTTCTACTCTATTCTGTTTAAGCAATTTCAAAATTGTTTAATCTCCATAACTTATGCATATACACAAAAACTCTGTATTTTATGAGTGCGTCTTTTTTTTCATTTAAAACTGAAAAATGATAACTTGAGATTGTTAGGATTGATACAGAATATTATTAAGTATCAATATGAGGAACTTTTACATCGCAGTATTTTTCATTAGACTACTTTATGAAGTCCTACAATGCCCAGTTTTTCTCTTATTCATTCGATATTAAGTGAAAAAAAAATCATTTTAAAGCGATTGCCCTGCTAATTTCAGAAATGTCATGCACATATATTTTATCCTTACAAAGCTTTTGCATACGCTAATGTTTTACAAAAATTTATAAAAGTTATGGATTAGCAATTGAAATCTTATTAAATCGGATGTTTTATTAAAATAGTGGCTTAGACGGTTTACTGAAGATTTCTCTTTTCATTGCTTTTCTTAATTCATCTTCAATTTCTGTAGGTCGACTAGTCAATTAAGACTGGATAAAATCACGGATATGACATATATAATTTGGCTTCACAATAGACTGATATATGTTTTTATTAGTATTTGACAATACTTACAAATTAGATCTATCATAACTATTCCCAAATGCGGACACCGTACCTGCATGAAGCCACTAGAAGATTTTAATATGGCCATAAGAAAATAGTTTAATGTGCAAATTGAAGTCGAAATTTAAAGAAAACAGATATAACTACATTAATTTCCTATGCTTTGTGTATACTGCTTATAATACAGGATGTTCTAAAAGTTGCTATATATAATAAAATATTATACTATGAATACTCTGCAGATTAACAGAAGTCATCCGAAAAATATCTTTAAAGTATTTTTAATACAGTAATTGAAATCAGGAAAATTTTCTTTAATTTAGTTAAAAATAATATTTTTTAAATAAAAATTGACTATTTATATAAAATGTTCATTTTCATAAATTACATAAAAATAAAAATAAAATCATAAATAATAAATTTATCACACTAAGGAAAAGATCAGTCAATGTTATTAGCAACTACTGGTGGCTGCATCAGTGGCCACAGAAAAATTTTTATTGAAAATCGTTCACTCTAGCATTTGACATTCAGTTTGCACAGTGAATCAGAAATGATCAACAACATCTAGTCTTTTTCTATTAAAAAAATGTAAACAACTGAAGATGCTTTTAAACACTCAAAAACGTTATTATGCTGTCGTTATATATATATATACAAATTATAAAATATATAATACAATAATACAATAATACCTCGGACTTAGGGTACCCCGACTTACGCAAAGTCGGAGTTACGCGGTTCTTGATTTTTTCGTTTGGCAACATGCTGCACGCTATCTTGCTGTGATACGCATTGGATGCTTTTCGCGAGAACTCTACGTGCACGATTACGATTCTACGATCGACGAAAGTTAAGATTGTTTTGTTATGTGTTTTCTAAACCCTTAAAAAATTATGTCGTCCAAACGAAGTAAATCTAATTCTCCTGCACCTAGTAAGAAAAGGAGTTGAACTACCGGAATCCACAGTAAGAACAATCATAAAAGACAATGAAAGAATTCTCGATACGGTGAAAAATGCTCAATCCTTGAACTGGAGCATTCGTAAACGTTATGGTATTATTGCTGAGATGAAAAAATGCTGAAATTATAGTGCGATAATTAAGTAAAAGTGAATCATTTTTTACGTAACTCATTTATTTTTTTTGATATTTTGTATTAATATGTATAAAGAACTGCAATTTTATTAAATATTTTTCTTCTAAACTGGTGTTTTTGTTAGTCCTTAGTCCCAATTAAACAAAATTTATATGTATTTATATGAAAAGTTGCACCCGACTTACACAATTTTCGTCGATCCCACCTATCGCATAACTTCGGGGTATATGCTGTACGGGATATATGTTTCTTAATGTATATGTATATATGTTCGAGGTATATCGGCGTAACTTCGGGTATATAATGTATATACTGTATACATATATACAAAGTGGCTATAATTAAAATTTCCTTATTCAGAGCTCTCTGTGGTTCTAACTAATAAGAGGAATGGGACCAAAATTTGTATATATACTGTTCAAGGGATAGAAAGAAGGATTGAGCGAAGGGGCAAAATCTGCCGATAGAGGAAAATATTGCACTGTGCAACAGGAAATAATTTGAAAAAGCACAAAAAAATAAATAACAAAGGCAAATCTAAAATGAAATTTTTATTTTTGTCCTTTGCAAAAAAAGATTTTCACAACTTCAAATTCATTCATTGTTTATTCATAATGTTTGAAAATGCCACTGAAGGTTGAAGTTGAATTCTATGTGATAGCCGATAAACAGTAAGCTCGACTGCAGAATGCAATAATCTTTGAAGAAATGTTTCACACAAGCTGCATTATATTGTTCTTTAAAACTGCCAGACTAGGGTCAACTTCTTAGATAGACATTAGTCTTGAAGTGATCCCACAGTCAAAATTCACACTGTAAGATCAAGTGATCGTGAAGGCCATCCATACAGAAATATCGATAGCGACTAATTATTCTTATTTCAGTAAAATGATCTTGTAAAAGCTGCAGCACTAATCGTGGGATATGAAGCGGAACCCCATTTTGCATGAAAATTAAAAATTTCATTTTAGATTTTTCTTGGTTATTTATTTTTTGAGTTTTTTCTATGTATTTACTGTTGCACAGTGTCATATTTTCTCTTACCGGCAGATTTATGAACTAATTTTTTTCGTGGAATCTTTCTCCTCATCTCCTGAATAGTAAATGTACAAATTTTGGTGCCATATCACTTGTTAGAACTACAGAGAATTCTGAATAAGAAATTTTAATCATCTTTTGCAATATAATGTATTATTGTATTGTAGAAGATATATACAGTCGATTCCGCTTAATTGGGACACGCTGGCCCAATTAAGCGGCTGCCCAATTAAACGAACTAATAATAAATTCTAAAATAAAATATGTAATACGTAGATAAATAAATAATAGGTAAAAAATAATAATTAGGTATCTATTTTAATGCTTTATTTATTAGGTACCTAATTATTAGCTTTTTAGTGATCTCCTCTGACTTTGCCTTCAACACTGGGCCGCTGATGTTCACGCCTCGCCGGCTAACTATAGAAAACCATTGATCTAATTCTTCTTCGACTTCTGGATCCTTTCCATCACGCTTTCTCTTGGATGTTCCCGGAATTTCTTTCTGTAAGTAATGCCCATTCCTCACGCAGTTGATTTTCTTGTTGTAGGAGACGCGTCTTTTGGTTTATTTCAGCGAGTCTACGATAGCTTGTATTAAATGGCTGACTCCGGAATTTCTTTCTGTAATGCCCACTACTCATGCAGTTGATTTTCTTGTTTTAGGAGACGTGCTATGGTAGATTTTCAGTTTATTTCAGCAAGTCTACGATAGCTTGTATTAAATGGCTGGCTTTATATACCAGTTATATCAGCGAGTCTACGATAGCATGTATTAAATACAGGAATCCCTTGATTAATGCGGGTTTGAATAATGCGGTTTTGATTAGTGCGCAAAAAATAAGCAGTAGTTTTTTGAATTACATAAAAATATTTTCTTTTTATTGTTCTTATTGAATAACTGTTTTCTTTTCTAAAAAAATTTCATATAAAATTATTACAGTAAAAATTCCATTAGAATACATCTATGTCACATGACTTCCAAGAGACCATTTGAAGTTTCATTTTCCCTATAGTTAAGTTAGTTGAGTTATCGTATTCAAATCTTTAATTGTATTTTAAAATGAGTGGATTACAATGATGTCATACACCGATAGGATAATGTGGGCAACATGATTTCTAGATGTAAGCATGCAATTTTGAAGTTTTGATTTTGCTTACAATGAACTTTTTAATAGACTACAGTTATTTTTCAGTACAGATTTTAATAATAATAATTTAAAATCGTTATTTTAAAATAATTTAGTTACTTTTAATCTACTTTAGTTAAATATAATAGGCATTTATCTATTACTAACAAATGGATTAAAATATTCTTAATTAATAATAATGAAAAATAAATCTATTTTTCACCCAAATATGAATCTTAAGTAAGATTCTTGATTGATTGTCGAGAGTTTTTGCGTCGCATCATATCATGCAGCGAAACGTCGCCTACCTGATTATGGTATATACACGCAGGTTGGAGTCGGCAGCACAATGCGCTCAATTATTTCAGAATAAGATAAAATTTTATCTGCTATTGTATTGAATGAATTATTGCAAAATTTCCTTCCTGGTCTTCAGGAGATGTTCAGTATTTTGCTTATTACTTATTTCTCCAGCCAAAAATGGATTTTTTTTTTTTTGACCTGTGTATAAACCAATCCCCCACTTCAGAAATTTTTTTCTGAGAAAAAAAACCTCAGCTTATACACGAGTATATATGGTATATTATCATAAATATTTATTAAAACATTTTCCATCTTAAATCAAGAGAGAGAAGTTTAAGAGGTTTCACTGTATTTATCAAGTGTGTAGTAGTAATTTCAAATTATAATTATAGGTTAATATGATCAAAGATGATGGTACAGTTATCCATTTTAACAATCCTAAAGTTCAAGCTTCATTGGCTGCCAATACTTTTGCAATTACTGGACATGCTGAAACTAAACGTAAATCTTTAAAAATATATTTTAAATTATTTTATAGCTTAAATATGTATTTTATTTTGAAATTTTAATTTTACTAATTGAAAACTGCTACTAGTTTTTGAATTCATTTCTCTTCTAAATAAATGAATGAAAATACATACATACATACATACATACATACATTCTTCACTTAAGCAATATCATGCTTTTGAAGAATTTTTGTAAATTGAATTTACATTATATGCTGCATATACAGTCAATTCCGCTTAATTGGGACTAATCCATTTTGGCCCAATTAAGTGGCTGCCAGCAATAAATTTATTATTATTATTTTTTAAATTATGTTAATAGTACGACTTTCGTCATCTAATTGTTATATTTTAAATTCGTTCGTAATTTTATTTATTAATAAACAATTAAAACAAACTAATAATAAATTTTAAAATATGTAATATGTAGGTAAATAAATATAATATAGGTAAAAAAATAATAATTAGGTACCTCTATTTTAATGCTTTATTAAAATAAGTACCTAATTATTAGCTTTTTAGCAATCTCCTCTCCTTGCTTTCAGTTTCTCTGAAGTACTTGATTTCTACAGACGTGCAATTATTTCTTACAAAATTAATGCTATTTTGTTAAAAAATAATTTTTTTTGTGAAAAATAAATTTTAATTCTTACTATAATTTAAAATTTTTACGTGTACTTTAAATCATGTTCCTTAATGATTTAAAGTACACGTAATGCAATATAGATATGTTTTGAGAGAGAAAAAAATACGTTGGTTTCTTGATTTCTAGATCCTTTCCATCACGCTTTCTTTTGGATATTCCTGGAATTTCTTTCTGTAATGCTCACTGCTCACGCAGTTGATTTTCTTGTTATAGGAGATATGCTATGGTAGATTTTGGTACTGTTATATCAGCAAGTCTATAATGGCTTGTATTAAATGGTGGCTTTTAATTTTATCCAGAAAAGCAATTTTACTTGAAAATGTAAAATCATTATATGATTAGGTGCGGTTTTGATATATGCTGTGTATTGCGAGGATTTATTAACCGCATTAATCAAGGTATTCCTGTAGACGGCTTTTAATTTTATCCAGCAAAGCAATTTTACTTGAAAGTGTAAAATCCTTTTCTTGCATTCTCGGCAAATATTTAAAAATTTTAAATAAAATCAACACTGTAAATGAATATCGCTAGATATCAGCAATGAAATTTTATTTGAAAGTGTAAAATCATTTCTTGGCATCTTGGCAAAGATTAGTTTTTCTTGAAAGTGTAAAATCCTTTCTTGGCATCTTGGCAAAGATTTAAAAAGCAAAGCAATTTTATTCGAAAGTGTAAAATCCTTTCTTGACATCTTGGCCAAGATTTAAAAATTTTAAATTACTAAATGAATATTGCTAGATACAGTATATAGTAACGGTAGATTCTATACCTGCCAGAAGCACGACGATAGATAACTGATTCCCATCACGCTAGTGTTGCCAAATACGCAGTGTTGACATACTTTCGAAAAATCCCTAAAATATGTCAAAAATTGCTAATTATCCTTTTCTGACTACTGTCCCAATTAAGCGAAAAGGTATCTCAATTAGACTGGATTCACATTAATCTTGATACTGGGATCGCGATCGCGACCACGTCCGCGATCCGTTGCTATAGAAACAGTCCCATCAGGCCTCGCTTCACGACTCTTCGCTGCAACCATGATAATATTCAACTTGCTGAAAATTGTCGCGGTCGCAGAGGTTATGTCATTACGATAGCCAATAGAAAGGAGGCATTTGGCTATCTTTTACGAACTGTATGCTACATCAACCCTTATTGGCTATTGTTTATGCAGTTACTATTGGTTGATTTGAAAAATCGTGAAGTCAGTCGTGATCAATGTGCATGTTTTGTCGCAAACCTCAGTCGCGGTCGTGGTTGACGTCGCAATCTCAAAGCCAGTGTGAATCCAGCCTTATTATGTATTAGTTTATTAGTTTGGTTTCCGTTCTTTGAGATTTGGTCTAATAAAGCGGCTATCCCAATTAATCGGTGGCCCAAAAAAGCGGAATCGACTGTATATTGTATTTATATCTAAAAAATATTTTTCGATATAAATGATATTGTAGGGACTGTGGCATCAGAATATATTTGATAGCCAAAACGCGGATATGTGCGCTTTTGTGAGTAAGGATGAAGAAGAGGAAATCTCCAGTGATGCAATGACTGACAACAATATAGTTTATGATCAAACCTGGCTCCTTTATTAAGACAGATCTCTGTACAATTGATGCTAGCTCTATTACATAATTAGAGCAGCGCATCCAATACAATCGGAGGATAAATATCTTGAGTATGGACAATCTCTTCTCTTCTAACGGCGAAATGTTCTTTTGGTAGCACTCACGGATTTTTCTTTCATCAGTTCTTTTGTCTTTTTTTTTTTTTTTTTTTTTTTTTTTTTTTTTTTTTTTTTTTTTTTTTTTTTTTTTTTTTTCTTTTTTTTAAATATTTCTTCCTTATTTCTTTCGGCGCACACACGCATACACACCACCTTTCTAGAATCTAGACGAATCCTTTTCCCGACTGCCTCGATTCTATTTTCTGTATCTGAACTTTTTTCTGGTATTTTGTTTTTATTAAGTCTAATATTTCGTTTATGTCTTTACATTCCTGGCGACACCTGCACGCAATTCGATCTAGTTTCGTCGCCATTATATCTCATGTTTTCTTCGAGATTTATGTCGTTGTATACAAAAGTCCGCGGTTAAATGATACCCGTTAATCGTTTGTTTATCCTTGTTATAATTTAACACCTTTCTCTGGATATTTGTCTTTCTTTACATTTATATACAGATATTTCTCTTATTTATAACTTTATATAATCTATCACCCTTTTTATTTGGAAAAGTTTTCGCAACGAGCGACAAACTCCGTCTGTCAAGACTTTACGTTTCGTCTTCTTTCCGATTTATTAGTTTACACAATCGATGGTTTACACAAATGAAATAAAAATGCTCGATACACGATCGTATAATCGCGATTCTCCATAATATATAATAGTATAATAGTAGTAGCATATTCTTTTAAGAGCATTAGTTTGTTACTCAACTTGTTATACTCAGGTTATACTGTAAATAAATGCAAATGATATTTTTAGTCTTTTTAATTATGTTTATATTTTTAAATTAAAGCACTTTACTGTAAAAGAAGTATTAAATTATATCAGTAAAAGATGTCATTGCAAACAATCACTGACATATTCAATGCTGGCAGGAGGCAGATCCCTATTCATTTTTTAGAACAATAATCTCCGAATTTTTTTAATCGCGCATGTTCCTTATCTATAAAAAAGGTAACATGCATCTCATACAATAGACGTGATAAATAATAATAATAATAATAAACGCGCACCCCTGAAAATTTTTTATGCTACCCCTAGGGAACTCTCATCAGGCTGTGGAGACTACTGCTTTAAGAATAAAGTAGTAGTCTCCAAATCTTTACAGTTGTGATAAAAATTAAATTAAAGAAGAAATTGTCGATATTGTTCTCAAATGATATTGCTGTGTTATAATGATACATATAAATACCATCATAATGTAGATAACTGAGATGTGACGTATAGACACATACCAATACTATACTGGGTTCCAAAGGTTAATAATCAAGTTCACTAAGGCTTAGAGGGCACAAAAAGCAAGTGGAATGACAGTTTCTTGAACCATTTCTCTGTTGATATAAATTTTAAAATTGGGTAAGAGCATTTCGATCTCTTGAGCTAATATTAAATGCAAGATAATTGTGCAGAATTTTTTGAAAAACATTTCCAGAATATACAATAATTTCTTTTCAGTCTCCAGATTTAATTGAATTCAAAAACCACGAAATAAATCTGGAAGGACTCGTCATAAGACTAAATATAATTAATACATGAGTAAAGTTTGAAGAATAGGCCCTATTCTTTCCTAGAAACTGTTAACATATTACATCCTCCTCACAGTTATTACATTTTGTCAAATTAATGCACAGAAGATTGTCGCTATTATATCACTAAAGGAGGATTAATTCATTATTAATCGTATTATTTAATTTTCTTTTAAAGATCATAGCCTATTTTAATGAGCGAATTCAAATTAAAGACAACTTTGGATGATAATTAAGAAGTTCAGAAGATACTTTTAATTACTGTATTTGTTATAAAATAAATGTTTTCTTTCCACTCGTTCAAAATGCTATAACAGAATATTCTTAAGTAATTAAGATAAAATTATTTGTTTCACATCAAAAAATACATAAAAATATAAAAATTATGATTTGATGAAAAAGCATTTTTACAAAGGATTTATTTTATAAGTAAATTATCATAATGCTAGAAACCTAAACAATCTTATCAATCATAAAGTTCAAGAGTTCAGAATATAGTTCGGAAAAATTTATATTTTATAAACGTTTTTTGGATAATAGTTTTTGCTTTCACGGTTAGATAGCAAGAGTTTATGTTCGCGACATTTACTAATTCGATGGTTCAATCAATCAATCATTCAATTTTACTAATGTCAAAGAGATGATGGATGATAGAAACCATCTGTCAGTTCTTTGACTGTATAGATTTCATCACTTTTCTGAACAAATACTGGCAAGTTTCGAAAGAGAGAGGTTTTTCTTTCTGAAATCATCGAAACAATAAATTACATTAAATTGACAAAACTTATATTTTTCTCTGTCACATAATGTTTATTCTAATATTAATTTTCAAATAGAATTGATTTTTTTGCAGCAATAGAAATTTATTGTTTGTCAAATACATTTTGTAAAAATGAAATTATAATTCTTATTTTTTGCTTTCTAATATGCGATTCCCTGGAGTAAAGTATAGTATCCATGAATGCTTCAAGTCGAATTTTTGTGATTGCTTTCACGTTTTCTGGGTTCCTGAACTAATCGTGTTGAATATAATTCACTGCAGATATGTATGCATGAATGCAACTACAGTATTTGACGTAAGTGGATTGAGACGCGTTGGAATGTTTTTTTGGAAGTATGTATATTTACGTATCCCTTCATATTTCAAGAACTACTTGATCGATTTGGCAAAATTTGCTATGCTGTACTGTGAGCCTCTATTAGCAAGGGTATTTTCAGCTGAATCATATTCAGAAACCGGAAATCACGCATATTAATGCGATGCTAATCTTTTTTTTTTATGGAGCCACGTCATTGTTGAGTTTTAAAGAATAAATAAAAGAGAAAAAAGCTTATTTTTTACAAATTCTTAAAAATTTTACACGTTTGATATCGATTTTCTACAAATAATTCTACACGACTCTATCTTAAAAATGTAACAATAAAATTTTAAACAATTGAAATTTCGAAGAAAATGAAAAATTTTTCTTTTCAAAATCGGTTTAAGATTTTTTTTTTAAAGTTTTACGAGTATGAAGAAAGAAAATATTTTGAAAAACAAAAAAATTTTCATCTGTCTATGATATTTATAATTTGACATAAATTATTATTATTATTTTTTTAATGTAAACAAATTTTATAATAATTTTGTCCGAGGATTATACCTCAAATGTTTTATATTTGAATTTTTTATTTTTTAGTTAGCAGATAATGCGATCTCTAAAATCAGGGCCGGCACTGGCTATGAGCAGATATTAGACACCCGCCTAGGGTACCAAAAGTTTGGTTCTATTGATATTGAAGGTATGAAATGTTAATTAATTCCTTTCTATATACTCTACAAATAATTCTACACGACTCTATCTTAAAAATGTAACAATAAAATTTTAAACAATTGAAATTTCGAAGAAAATGAAAAATTTTTCTTTTCAAAATCGGTTTAAGATTTTTTTTTAAAGTTTTACGAGTATGAAGAAAGAAAATATTTTGAAAAACAAAAAAATTTCATCTGTCTATGATATTTATAATTTGACATAAATTATTATTATTATTTTTTTAATGTAAACAAATATTATAATAATTTTGTCCGACGATTATACCTCAAATGTTTTGTATTTGAATTTTTTATTTTTTAGTTAGCAGATAATGCGATCTGTAAAATCAGGGCCGGCACTAGCTATGAGCAGATATTAGACACCCGCCTAGGGTACCAAAAGTTTGGAATTTGTGTGAAACGCCAAAAACTCTTGGGCCGGCACAGCATAAAATTTTATACATATTTTTAAACATCACATATTTAATAGAAAAAAAGGATGTTTATAAAGTTTTTACTTATAAAGGTTAATTATGTATGTGCAGGCTTATCCATTTTTTATTTTTAATCTGAATTAATATTTTTTTTACGAAGGATTATTTAAAATAATTTATATATATATATATAAGTTACAGATGCATAAATTGCCAAATGCATGATGATAGATGACTAATAATATATGTAGTGTTGACATATTTTCGAAAAATCCCTAAAATATGTCAAAAATTGCTAAATTCCATTTCTGTTACTGTCCCAATTAAGCATTTAATTATTTATCGGTTTGGTTTCTGTTCTTTAAGATTTTGCCCAAAAAAGTCGTTGCCCCAATTAACCAGTGGCTCAATTAAGTGGAATCAACTGTATATAGTTTACTATTAAAAGGAAGATAAATAGTAACTATCATAATATGATGTATATGATAGAAGCAGAAATATTTACTATACATATTACAATATTTATTACAATTTAAAATAACTTTATTATTACAGTCAATTTTTGATGATGAGATTGCCATTAACAAAATTAAATTTGTTTCATATTAAACCATTGCATCAATGTCAGAACTTTGCTTTGAAAGTTTTTATCTAAAATTAAAAATTGTTAGCAATATTTTTTCATAATTTCATTTATTTTTGAAAAATTGTGCAGCATAGAATTGCATTAAATTGAAGTGTTTACTGAAATGTAAACTTGTGATATTTAAGAAAATATAATCATTTAATTGATACCTATATTCAGTTTAAACTATTACATGTTTTTTTATTATTTCATTTTAATGATAGCAACTGTTCTGATAAACTGTTATCACTAATTTTAACTGCATTTTGCCTTCAGAGCCTAAAAGTTTGGTCAACCCTGATATATACCATACAAACTCAAATAAGACAATTTTAAATAAATTTTAAAAAAATTATATTTTATAGCTTTAGAATTTAAAACAAATGATTTCATTGCTTGCCATATCAATATAAAAAGATAATTTTGAACAAGATTTTTAATGGGAATTTTATATTGTTATATTAAAAAATTTAAATTATATAAATGTTATGTTATTTTGTATGATTAAAATCTAAGCATCAACAGCAGTAGATTAATCAATAAAAAACTCTATTTGCATAGTACTTTCAATTGCTATGCAATCATCAGTGCTAAATTACAATCACTAACATAAAAACGGTTTAACAGAAAGAATGTGGAATCTTCACAGCGTTCTATTTACAAAAGTTAAAATTCGAAAAATTTCTAAGATGAACTAAAAATTATAACTTAATAAATAAGAGAAAGTTATAAAATAAAATTAAAATACATACAGTGGCTAAAGTTAATAAAAATAATAAAAACTAATAAGATATATATTGGAATAGGATACAAGGTATTAACCCTTTGCTCTCCTGAATCAAGACGTACTTGACAGGCCGATGACCTGCTACAACTCCTCTGTCAATAACATCTTGACATGGAGTATTCAAAATGTATAGCCAAACTTCAGATGGTTGTTCAGATATTCTGCTATTAATTATATCTTCTTTCCCTTGTAGGTTTATTATCTTCATAGTCTCCTGCTACAAATTTTTCTTCATTGTTACTTACGTGTCTTATTATTTTTGCATCATCCTATAAAATTCTCACGTCCTCTTCGTAGGCATATCTTGAGATGTCATAGCCTGATGTCCTTCTTATGCTTAAGAAGCATAAGAGGGACATCAGGCAAGGACATCTTAACACAGCTCTTTCAAGATACCCTACGAAGAGGATGTGAGAATTTTATGTGATGATGCAAGAATAATAAGACAGGTAAGTAACAATGAAGAAAAATTTGTAGCAGAGACTATGGAGATGATAAACTTACAAGGGAAAGATGATTTAATTAATAGCAGAATATCTGAACAACCATTTGAAGCTTGGCTATACATTTTGAATGTTCCGCCCCCATAAATCCTTGATCTCCTTTTACAAATTAACCCTTTGCGCTCCTCAAAAATATTTTTTTTAACGGTCTATCGCTCCAGCGAGCCATTTAAAAAAATTTCAACCAAAGCATGCGTCATTAACCAAGACATTTTTCCTTTCAAAAAACTCATTGTTAACCAAATTCGTCGTTAACCAAGGTACCACTGTATTTAATAATAAATACAGGTAGGCCTCAATTAGTGAGAGTTCGAATAATGCAACTTATAAAAATGATACCGTTTTTCAGTTAGTGCGAGCAAATATTCGATTAATGCGAGTTGTAAGTATAGACCAGTCTTACTAACAAAGGTCTGAGACTTTTAAAATTGATACCATTTTTCAGTTAGTGCGAGCAAATATTCGATTAATAGTTTTTCACTTAGTGCGAGCAAATATTCGATTAATGCGAGTTGTAAGCATTTTTCACTTAGTGCGAGCAAATATTCAATATTAAGCGAGTTGTAAGCCAATGAACTAGTCTTACTAACAAAGCTCCGCCTCCTTTTATGATGTCCATTAACAAATAGTCTTATTAACAAAGATCCATCTCCTTTTATGATGTCAATTAACAAATGTCTTACTAACAAATGTCCGTCCCCTTTTATGATGTCAATTAACAAACAGTTACTGCGAGCAAATATTCGATTAATGCGAGTTGTAAGCATAGACCAGTCTTTACGAGCAAATATTCGATTAATGCGAGTTGTAAGCATAGACCAGTCTTAGTAATAAGGATGCACCTCCTTTTATGATGTCAATTAACAAATTACTGTTAATTTTCAGTTGGCCTCCTTTTATGATGTTAATTAACAAATTACCGTTAATTTTCGGTTAGAATTAATGCGAGTTGTAAGCATAGACCAGTCTTACTAACAAATGTCCGTCCCTTTAATGATGTCAATTAACAAATTAATGTTAATTTTCGGTTAGTAAAACCGAACGAGGAGCTTTTTATGATGTCAATGAACAAATTACCGTTAATTTTCGGTTAGTAAAACCGTGAGTTGTAAGCATAGACCAGTCTTACTAACAAAGCTCCGCTTCCTTTTAAGTTGTAAGCATAGACCAGTCTTACTAACAAATGTCCATCCCCTTTTACGATGTCAATTAACAAATTAATGTTAATTTTCGGTTAGTAAAACCGGACAAGCATTCTTACTAACAAAGCTCTGCCTCCTTTTATGATGTCAATTAACAAATTTCGTTAATTTTTGGTTAGTAAAACTGGACAAGGAGCAGTCCAAGAACAATAGTTAATTTTCGGTTAGTAAAACCGGACGAGGAGCAGTCCATGAACAGTCACATAATTTTCAGTTAATAAAACCAGACGAGGAGCAGTCCAAGAACAGTCACTTGCTCCGTCTCCTTTTATGATGTCAATTAACAAATTACCGTTAATTTTTGTTTAGTAAAACCAGACGAGGAGCAGTCAAAGAACAGTCACTTGGCTTTGAAGGGCAGTAAAACTGGACGAGGAGCAGTCCAAGAACAGTCACTTGGCTTTCAAGTCTTTTATGATGTCAATTAACAAATTAATGTTAATTTTCGGTTAGTAGTCCATTCTCTTTTATGATGTCAATTAACAAATTAATGTTAATTTTCGGTTAGTACCATTTTATGATGTCAATTAACAAATTAATGTTAATTTTCAGTTAGTAAAAGTTAGACTATTCTTGGATGAGGAGCAATCCAAGAACAGTCACTTGGCTTTGAAGGGGTGAAACACCAGAAAGATATATCTATATATATATATATGGCAAAAAATTTTTATTTTTGAAAATGTTTATGATCCAGAAAAAGTTTATAGAGGGATAGCACAATTCAATTATTGCCAAGAAAATTTATTTGTAAAGACCGATATAATATAAGTCAGCTTACATTGTAACAAAATAAAAAAATGACGTATTTTTCCAGTCTTTTTCGTATTTATCTAAACTTTTTTTTCCCCAAATATCAAATGAAATTAAAGTTCACATCCAAAGTCAATATAAAGTTTACTTTCGGCGTGACATTTGGGCTTGTTTCTTGTTTTTTCACAAATGTTGAATTTCTTGACCGAATTTTTGACAACCACACTCACAGTTCTTCCTCGACAGACAGCAGGCGATTTCTTTTCTTTTTTTGCTTTTAATGTTTGTCAGACATGAGAAAGCTTGTTCACAAAAGTAAGAAGTTGAAAACTGGAATAAGGTGTTCACTGGTTTTTTCGACATCACAGGATATTCTTTTCTTATTGAAATCCAAAACACACCAGACGATACTTATTATTATTCTCGCAAAACGATGTTCAGTCAATCCCAGTTGGGAAACAGTGATCTAAAGTTTGATACAATTATTGCTTAGTGGCTTAACAGCTAGTAATTGAAATTGCTAGTGACAGTAGAGGTATAAATCGTCGAACGAGGCAATATACCACAGGATGTTCGTATTAATTTCACATTATAACTTATGAACTGTACGACATACTTTATATTAAAATATTACAACGGTAGAACAATTTTGGTTCTATTTAACAGTCATTAAATGACAAATATCATTCATATTAACTTTACACGTAATATAAGTTTATCCAGACCGCTATCTAGCAAAATTATATCGACATACTCTTACTACAGCCATTTTAAATTAGGAGATGCAAAATTATAACGTAAAAATTGCTTTAAAATAATTTTATATTGCGATTATTTATTAATTATTAAGAAACACTCGTAAAAATTTCACGAATTATTATCATTATTATTATTATGTTTAATTTAAAATTATTATGAATTTTTTAAAATTAGTTATTATTTTTAATGTTATAAAATTCCGACAGATGGCGACTGAGAGGTAGAAAAATGCCAGAATTTCTACATGCTGAAAGTAAGTCTAATGTAGTTCTGTCGTTTGAGGCTGAAAAATGAATTATTTTCGTAAATTTAAAAATAAAATTATTCGTAAAGCAAATTAAGAAAGGTTTTTCTCTTATGTGTTCGCCTATTTTTGTTTTTTAACTGTAAAGTTTTATAGTATTTCCATAAAATCTGAATATATGTGATATATAATGATTTTTTCCGTTTATGAACCGCACTGGTAAAGATATTTATTTATCAAATGTATAATTATAATTAAAAATCTTACCACATAAAAATAAATATTTGTTTTTTTTTCTATGGTCCAAATTATTATTATTTTTGGTTCTCTAGTAGAACAAAAAAAAAAAAAGAATGGGTTGTCCGTTTTAACTTTCGGCTTTATAAATTGCCTTTTTTAAAAATTAAAGAGAGTGTAGCAATAAAGAAGATTGAACTGATATTTAATTCAGTCTCAGTTAATTATTAAATAGAAAAACCCATAAACCGGAAAACATTCGGAGAATTTTTAATAACAATCCAATTTTAATATTGTTTTAAGATGTTTCAATATTACTAATTAAAGAAAAAAAAGTACGAATTAAAACGAAAGAGAGAGAAAAGGGAAATTTCCATTAGTTCGCACATAATTGAAAATCTTAAAATAGAAAAGTAAAATTGAATTTTGATAAAATACAATATACGAAAGTAGAGGGATGTTGGAATGAAAAGAAAAAAAAAGTCTATTTTCATGTCTGCATGCATTACGCTGCAAAACAACTGAAAATATTATTGCAGTGCAGAAGATCGATACAGCATCAACATTTGGGCCACCTGGGTACGTTTAAGTTTTCTTTTATTCCTAAAGAAAGACTCCAACTGTATTCTTAAAAGACAAATAAAAAACTGGGAAAACTATTTTATCATCCGAGCGAAAGAAAAAAAAAAAAGTCTTATCTACTTGTAAACAAATGTAACGTCGACTCGATGAAATGAAAAATAAAAGTAGAACATCATCAACTTTATTTAAAACTAAAAATAAAGTTTCAAAAATTATGTGAGAAATGTAATAATAAAATATCCAAAAGTTATTTTTTATAAAGTAATTATTTTAGTTTAGTGAGTGTGAGTCTATATTTTGATAGTTTTAGTACCGTTGTTAATGGATGCTTTTTAGATCATTTCTTTTAACTTTCTATTTTATCGATTGACAGAAGGCAGTAAAATAAGAGTGGAGATCACGGGATAAGTGGTAAGAACGATCAATCTGTCTTCTTAGTGAGTATTTGTTTCGTAAACCGTACGGCTGGAAAAAGCTTTTGCATCAGTTTGATCTCTCAGAATCGATTACGCTCCAGACATTCATTTAAAAAATGAGTTCCAATCAAAGTGGCTGAAAAAAAAATATATATATATATATTTTTTATGATGATCTTCTTTTCTTCAAATATTGTAGATTGTCAGTCAATTAAGAAAGGAAAAGAAAAATTGTTTTCTCTTCTCTCAAATAATTCATATATTTATCTTTCTGTTATATTATTAAAAGTCACATCTCCTATATATGTGCAGAATATATATATAATTCGAGTTTTATTCAATTTTTTTAAAAATATTCAGATTTTAAAAAAACAAAAACTAACTTTTTTATATATAAATATAAATAAAAAGCAATACAGTAGGATTTAAATAAAAAATAGAACTTACAAAAAGCAAAAAAAAAAAAAAAGTTTGGGAAGGATATTTCTGAATTATGCGCATTAAATATTTAAAAAAAGGCAATAATTTATTCAATTCCAGACTTCACATTAAAATATTATTCGGATGTCCTTTTATGATCCCAATGCATATCAATGCCGATGTAATATTATAAAGAGAGTTATCCTGCCTGAATTCAAAATTACATCTTTCAGGATGAATTCATTTGCATTAATAAAGCGTGTACAACCGTACATACGATACTTTAATAAAAATCTAGAATGCTTCTACTTATTTTTTATAGTCTGAAGTATATAAAGATGGAACCAGTAAAATCCCAATCTTGCTATAGAAATACGTAGACCGATTTTCGATGATTTTTTTTTTTTTAATATCTTCTTAAAATCGATAAAATCGTGTAATTCGCTTTCATCTGCTGATTAAAATTTAATATGTTTAATTACAAAAATTCAATTTTAAAATTTAGCATTTTATTCAATTTTCTTAATCGTATAACATTTATTATAAATCACATTTATTATTTAATATCAAATTTCGGGATGAAAGAATTTTTTATAAATATATAAATATATTATACGATGTGAATATAAATTATTTACAAATAAATGATAAAAAATAATGTAATGAAATTTCCTGATTAATTTAAAAAAAAACGGAAATTTTATAAAATATAAACAATTATTTTTTTTCGCTTTGGAAAAAAAAAATGTCGTAAGATGGCAGTTGCATCGTTTGATAAATTTTTAACTGTGGCTTTGGAATATGTGCCCTTTAGGAGAATTGATTTCCGTTAAGGACTCGAGGATTTTCACGATATGACGAAAAATTAAACAAAAATTTTATTTAATCTGATGTGATTCGAATCAATCGACAGATTATTTTCTGGTTGCTGGAGGAATTAGACGAATACCTACGTCATTAACGTATATAAATCGCTTTATATATTTAAATAAACGTAATTATGGCATTTAAAATAGATTTTACCGGACGAAGAGAAGAAAATTGCTTTAAAAATCTACAGTTATGTTGTCCGGTAATAATAGAATATTAAAAAATAAAATTGAATCTTCCTCCTCCCGATATATTAAAAAAAAAAACCATTGATTGCATATAATGGTCTTTCAGAGAACTTTATAGAATATGAAAATAAAACTTTAATAGCTTATATTAATTTATTTACATTATCTTTTTTTTAATAACTATATAGTGGAACCACTGAACAATAAATTTTTTTTTTTTTTTTTTTTTAATTAAAGAACAATTTTACTCCTCGGAAACATCAGTTTTAAAACATTTGGATGCCAACTTTAATGAGATAATCTCGAATTGCCATTCATGTATTCACTTCTCGACCTCATTTAATTAGTCATAATCGGAGATCATTAAACAAATAAGAATCAACGAATTTACCAGTTTTAGAACTTGGAATCGATTCATTTCAGACACGACATATTAAGATAAATTTATTCTCTCAAGAATTGAATCTGATTAAAGTCTGGATGATTTATTCTAATTCTCCAATGCTTCAAATTCGACATTTCCCTCTACACAAATCTTCTCCCGCTTAATTAGATGTCTTCTATCAATTTTATATAATTTAATATATTTTCTCTTTTATTTTCGACATAACAAATTTCATTTGTTTAATACACCTGTATATTTTAACCATCTTCTCATAGGCTCCACATAAGTTTATTAAAAGGGAAGCATGCAGTCTTACGTTTATTCTTTCCATACATAATTTTTTTTTTTTTAACTCGTGTGGAATAGAGTAACAAATCGTCTAGTTTAAATTTATACGGAGTAAACTATCTATAGGTTTGATTAAAAATCGATATACAGCAACGTATACATTTGTATAACAATTTTCCCGAATTTGTTTCTGAATGAATTAATCGAAATCAAATAATATCGACCCGTTAATACTCGAGTACTTGGAATCTATCGTGATATATTCAGTACTGTATATAAAATATAGTATAGGTAGTGAAACACGGTTGAAGTCTATAACCTGCATCCGGATCGATCCGATAGTTCGGAATCTTCCAACAACGAGAGACAGCAAAGAGCATCTTTTTTTTTTTTTTTTTTTTTTTTTTTTTTTTTTTTTTTTTTTTTTTTTTTTTTTTTTTTTTTTTTTTTTTTAATATAGACGTACAGTTTGTTATTCAGGCAAATCGTATCTCTTTGCGTGTGCTACCATTTGTTATCCAGCGAATTTCATATTATATAAATGGAATTAATGGAAAATTTTTATCCATTATATCGACTGAGAAAACAATCCGAATTATTATTTTAATCGAAAGTCGCCCGATAATTTAGAGATTATAGACTATAAAAATTTAATTCTGCCTTTTAAGAATCAATTATAAAAGTCGATTTGCTTCATTCATTGAACTGTTAAAACTACTAACTTTACATAAAAATGGTTGATCTTATATTTTAATTATATTTGTTAATACTATACGTATAATTTATGTATCTTTTTCTTTTGTTTGAAGGTCATTTTTGTTTCTCAATAGGATAATCTAAGAAAGATATAGATTTATTCATAACATAAATTATACAACGTTATAATAGATTGATAACTTCTTCTCTGCCTCATTTTCTATCAAAAAAACTAACTTCGAGCTCTTCTGACAGAACAGATCGGAAGAGCGTCGTGTAGGGAAAGAGTGTAGATCTCGGTGGTCGCCGTATCATTAAAAAAAAATTTTTTTTTTGAGGAAAGTTCCAACCTTCGTAATGCCTTCAATTTTACATCTTACATATTCATTCCTACTAGTTATTAACACATTTCATAAAGGCTACATAATGCATGTATCATTCCGAATATTCGTCTATTAAATCTTTTTTATTAATAGCGTGAAAATATTATATAAGAATTATACGTAAAACCGAAGAAAGCTGTATGAAAGGTCGGAAACATTCCTTTATAAGAATTTGTTCTGCCGAAAACCGAGTAATTAAATTTTTTAGACAATTAGTTGTAAAAGTTACCGCTAGATGGCACCCCTTGCTCAGAATGCGTATACTTCCTAGCAGATTCCAGAATAATGACAAATTTTTTAAATTTCCCATTTATACGTTTAATAAATGCGTCACGCGTAATTAAATTAAAAAAAAATTATTTAACTATAATAAAGTTTCAAATTGTTCCAAAAATTTTTTTCGACTAAATAAGTTTAAAAGAAAAGTTTTATTTCTTTGGCTATTTTTAGTCATATCATTTAACACTTCTAATTGTTTAAAATTTTAATATACTCAAGGTTTTGTTGTTGCGGTAAGATTAAAATAACTTACTTTATGTTTAAATTTTAAGAAAATATAAGTCACTCCTACTCGAAATTGCATGTTTCCCTCTTATTTATTTTAAAAAGCATGTTTTTGTTTGTACTGTGCTAATCTCTTCAGCCATTTAAAAAATATGTTAGTTTAAAATATGTATTTGCTTGAGCTATCTATTACTATTTATATTTATTTTTTGAGATTTAAAGCTATTTAGCCGTAGCATTCTTTTTTAATGAAAGGAAATCTTTTATAGCTTCTACGTATAACGAGATAAACAGGTTTATGAATAGGCATTCGACGTCTCTCTTTTAATAGCGTCATTATTTCGATTGATATTTGGGATTCTACTAGAAATAACTCGATTGAAACTAAATCTATTTGATTAAACAGTCGTAAAAATAAAACGGAATAAAATATCTTATTCCACAATTTTCGTGAAGTTTTCAATTTTTATAAACATCCAAGGTCAAGCGTTAGCAGCCCGATAGAAAATTTTTGTTGAGCCGGCCCTGTTCAAGGCAAATGTTTCCAAAATTAAGACTTTTCTTATTTTATGGAAGATCGAGTAATATTTTCGGTCTTGTTCTTTTTTTTTTTCTGTATGTAGTTATTTTCTAATTATGTTTTATTCAATTTAATCGATATTTATCCACGTCACGTTACAACCGGTTCAGTTTTTAGTTCGTTTAATAAGTTTTTATCTTGTCCGTAGTTAAAATATTCGATTAATTAAATTAGCGACGAGTTATTTATCTTTCTCAATGATATACTATATACTTTTTATTCGAAAATTTCTATTTGATATTGTTTAAAATCCGGTGCATCGGTGAAGACCGGTTGGAGAAGGTTCTCTTCTCAATATTAAAAACTGTTATGTCGACGGAATTGTTGGAAAGTCGAGCGCGTCATCTCCTACAATCGATTTGGATTATTCTTTATCTTTTGTGGGGCTTATATTTCTCTCAAACACAACAAAAGCGTCACACAGATGTTCCGAACAGAGCCGTTTTGACAGATGAATACCGACGGAGATCGACGTCTAATCTCTCTTCTTGTACAACTTTTATTGCTTGCTGCAATATTTATTTTTCCCTTTTAATCATGTTCAGACGTAAGTTATACTTTATTCGTGACCATATTTGCAGGTATTTAAAGATTAAATTCACAGAATTTTTCCAGATATTGCGAAATATTTTATTTTATCTTTACGTGTAGTGTATATATATATATTTTTTTTAAATCAAATTTTTAAAATATGGAAACAATATTTCGGTTCTATTTATCGTCAAAAGTTACTTTAAAAATATGATTTTTTTTTATAATTTTAATTAGAGCTCCAAGACGTCTATTAATTTTTTATTTTAATTTTTAAAAATTTCCAAAATTTACTAATGATTTGAAAGTAAGATAGATATAAAAATGTACTTAAGAGTTTCTTTAAAAAATTGTTGCTGTTGCGAAATAAATAATATCTTGAAGAAGTAAGTTTATAGCAGAATATGTTAGGTGTGTAGCTACACTACACGTTATGTAGAAACTGTTTATAGAATATATAAACTGATGATTTTTAGTGTTGCGCTAGTCCACAATACGGCCATACAGTGCGTTTGTACAGATGAATGATGCCTCTGAGGTCCTATCGGTTGATGAAGTCTGTCTTGCGGTTGGCCGACTAGAATTTATGACCGGAAGTAACTGTACTCGAGCGGAACGGTTTGTCCACATAAAGTGGAACTAACATTCTAAAGAAAAATATCGCTAATAGACATGGCGCGCCCGTTAATTTCAACCAAAAATAAATAAATAAATAATAAATACCAAATTTTTTATTTAAAAAAAAATAATTTTCGGGTTTATTTTCTATTAAAAAAAAACTATTTTGTGTTGATTTAAATTTGGTTGCTATTTTTATAGATTTTTTTTTCATAAACCCGAAAAAATTGGTATCGACTTGGAGAATTTCTGGAAGCATTAAAAGTTTTAAAAATAAATAAATAATAAAAAAGAGTACAGCTGCTGTTAACATTAGAAGGCATTAAATAGAAACGAATTTATTTTCTATTCAAAGTATATCGAAAGTTATAAAAATGACTGCAAACTCTCCTATACGTGCAAAAACTGAAAAAATCTTGGTCTTCACCTTAGGCCATATGTATGTTGATTGGAAGGAAATTGCCATCATTTTAAAGCTTTTCAAGTGCAAATTTCTGCAGATGTTAGCGAATCCCAAAAGGAGTCGATCTAGCGACCGAATTGAATACAGTTTGAAGTTAAGACAATTTACATGGCTAAGAATTTTTCAACTCGATAATCGTTCCAACTTCCAAAGTACAGGATATTCTATTGATTGCTTTTCCTCCGACCAAACCAATGACATAAGCAAAAAAACGGAATATTTTTCGATATCCTATCAGTTATTTTTTTCGCGTAGATGTTATTCTTTATATTTGTTATTTTTTTTCGGCGCATCTTGTATATGTGGATCGATTTTTTTTTATGAAAAATAAATTAGTGAAATATCTATCATCGCGCAACCTCTTGTTTCGCTCGACAAGAAGTTATGGGTAGTTATATAGTCGTGTCTCGACTCGACTAGTGAACAGGAAAAAGTCATAAAACGGCAACAGTGAACGGGACAAGAGATCTTAATGTCTGCACTTATAGACTAAATAGTGCATTACGCCACGGACCAACCGACCAATCGCGTACTTAAGATTCCAGTTATCTCGCTAGAATATAACATTAAAGCCGAGGTTGTATCTTTTTCCTTATGTTCCGTACACATCCTGTTGATTGCCAGAAATCTGTAGAAGCACTTGGAAGCCTTCCCATTAAAGCCACTAGTCGGCTACACGACTCCCAGGACAGTCATAAGGTGAGAACAGTAACAGCCTAGCAACCACTAACACGACTGTTGTAACGACTGTTGTAAAAACACGCCAACTTTTCGTTTGTCTTTAACGTTTACTGCTTACTAGACTATACGGCGTGAAAACCGAAAAGTCATACCTGTCGTTACCAATTCTACATGTTTGCTGCCAAGAATTTCGCTTTTTGCCATTTCTAATTCCGACTTCGGTTGTTGAATTTTTTTTTTCTTTTAAAACAGTTTGAGTTATTTAGCCAACCAAGCGTAAGCGCAACTTAAAAATAAATCAAGAAGAAGAAGAAGAAAGCTCATTAAAATCGGAACGCAATTTTGTTCCAGTTGAAAATTAAGTCGTAAAATTCTATTAATTCTATTAATTAAATTTAAAGTACCGCAAAGAATTTGAATATAAAATATGCTGTTAAGAACGTCGTCACCGCGAATAATGAGAAAATTATTTATAATTACTCTTATCTGGATACCTCGCGAAGAGAAAAGAGTCTTGGAAAAATTAACCACCATAATTGGAATAAATGTTTAAGAGATTTCTTTCTCTTTTAGATAAAATAGCAAAGAGATTACACAATATTTTATTAATATCTGTCTTATGGATATCGGATTCTGTTGAAGAATTCACCAATAACAACTTAAAAAATCGATTTTAAAATTACTGTGCGATTACATCAATCAATAGCGCATCTAAAGATATTTGTTACGACAGTTACGAGTTGGCATTCGATCGAAGAGATAACAAATGTACGTTAGAGTCGAAACTTTGCAAAGTGCTGAAACCTATTCTAAATTTGAACGACTGTATAATATAATAGACGACTAATTTACTTAGAACTATAACTTGTATAGCCGCAGAAATTTATAAAAGACCAAATTATCGCCAGACATACAGATAAGAATGATTATCATCTCTAATTAAACTTCTGAAAGACTTTATTTAATAATGATATTTAGTAATTTGGTTGAGAATATCCCGCCGACGAAATTATATTTCTACAAGTTCAAACAAAGAAAGAAAGAGATTCTAATTTTACATCTTCAGCCTGCTCGTTAAGTATTCTGTTCAACCTGTTTGTTTCCAAAGCAGTTAAACTAGAATCATTATCGTCATTACCTCTCATTTTTCAGTCGGAACATGTGCTTAAAGTCAATGCAGTTTCCATCGTAATCGAGTAGAGTCGGTATAAAACACGACGGATGAGACCCAACAGGAATGAATTGTCAAAGATTTCTCCGAAGAGGATTCATGCTCTGGCATTTTAATAAGTTTTAAATGTGATTTCCTACAACTAACATGATATAATTAATAAATCAGCTATAGTTTTAATTCGACTTTATCTCTTCAAATTGATATTAAATGTTGTTTTTATATACAGTAACGCGTCGGTATGGTTAACATCAGAACCGATTCAGCATACGATCGAGCGGAGCGCCCTTCAGTGAGCCGATACTTTAGGGGCGCCAAAGGGCGCTGGGACATTTTTATTTTGTTATTATTATTGTAGTAAAATACAATTATTTTTTACACATAATTTAAACGGTAAAAAGACTATAAAGTGCGATATTTTTTATGAATTTATTTATTTTTAAAAACTGGCAACCTGTGGGCGCGCCACAAAAATAAAAGATCTAGAGACGTAATAGTTAAAATTGTAGGAAAACAAAATATTTTATCGAACGTAAGAAAATTGGAAGATAGATAATGGTAACTGAAAAGATAATAGATTATCTCGGGGGAAAAAAGGTAATTTTTACATTCAAATGATAAATAGGAGAAGTATAATAGATAAATTAGAGACTGTTGCGTGCAATGTTACAATGCCAATGCTATTATAATTATCGTTGGCAAATTTATAAAAGTAGCGAATAGGTGTATAGAAAATAAAGGTGAGAGAAGGCGTTTAACAATTTGTACATTCCATTAAGCAATTGTGAGGCACCGAAGGAGAATGCCAGATGTGTCTCCGACAGCAAAAAAAAAAAAAATATCCCTCAAGGGTTGAATAATTTACAAGCCATTTCATTCCGTATTCCACACAACAGTAATTTTCTACACCGACCGAAGTAATTAAAGTGAATAAATGTCATTGATGTGCATCACATCTTTGATAATGAATGGTTTTAGTGGAATTTTGATAGAACAAACGCTGACATAACTATTTCTTTCTTTTTTTTTTCGTTTTCGTAATTAAAAGATCGAAATTACAAATTGTATCATTTGATAATTTTTTCATATTTATTTATTCTGCACTTCAAAAATATTACTTAAGCTGTTTATTAAGTGTAATTAATTAATTAAGCCAACAAATTACAACATTATATGGGTTGATTTCTCGGAAAATCTGTTATGTATGAAGCCGGTTACTCTTATATCGAGCTAATTTTTTCAGTTTAAATACTTCGAATGCAGTAAATTAATGGCCATTTTATGGGTTGGAAATTAACTTTTCATTACTTAATTTACGATTCTTTCAGTTCAAAGAAAAATGCAATTCTGTTATGAAATATTTTGATATCGATTACAGTTATCTTACTACGAAAGGAAAAAATACTCCGTCATATTTCTGCATATATTTTATATTAAAACAATAGTCTATACGGCTGTTTTGAAAATAAGAAACAACGCTATTGTATTTTAGTCTGAGAAAAGTTATTTTATCTACTGGGAATGATAACCGGAACTGTATAGCCAGTAGTAGAATGGTAGAAGAAAAAAATCTTGAGTAGTGACAACCTTATAAAAAGCATTTGAAACTTCCGAATAGAAGAACTGGTTGGTATCAAATTTAGGTGCGAAGGTAGCTATAACATTTGCTTTCCTCGCACATCAAATGTCAGACTTTATTCGACGGTAGTTTTCGAAAGAGAAACTCTATAGCCTTATTTGACTTGGCTACCGTTATTTGAAATGTAAATCTTGCCCCGGCGACTCTTATCCAAATATGAAGCATAATTTGTTTTCCTCGAAAGGTAGAATATCTGTAGTCTTCTCGCATTTTTCCTTTAGATTATGTAAACTTTAAGACGTAAGTCGGGTCATTCCTTACCCAACTCGAATGGCAACCGAATTTTTTTTTTCTTTCTTTCTTTTTTTGAATATCGATCCGTCTCTTAAAAAAAATATTGAAATCCCGAACATTGAATAGATGCAACGTAGAATATTTTTGTGAAATTTTGCATTTATCACATTAGAAAACTTGTAAAATATATTCTAGATGAAATATTTATACGGGAAAAATAAATAAATAACAAACATTTAATTGTTTATATGCCACTTCTGATATATGAAAGTTCAGATTTGCATCATTAACGGTATTGTGGTTCACATTTTTCTTTCTATTTATATACGAACTCACATAGAATATATTTCTGGCACATGTTTTCAAACTGTTATTAAACTAATTTATGTCTTTTAATGAAAATAGCAGAAATCACGTCCCGAATTTCATTTCGAAGAATGTAAAAATAAAATGGACAAATAAAACATGTACATATTGTGATATTTATTTAAATTATTTCAATGGCGAATACATAAAATCTTTCTTAACTTAGAAAGAAGTGTAGTAATTCTTCGAAAATTTTCAAATACAGTGTGTACTCGCTATAAATTGAGCCTTAAAGCACTCAACTATCAATTCATGAGAAGAATTCGAATAAATTTATAATTCGAGTGGAAAATTTGATGAAAATCTGCAATTTTTGAGCTCTCCAGAAACGTTTATTTTAGGCCCATATAAAACTTCTAATACAGTATATAGTTAACGATTTCATATAATAATAGGATTGTATATATAATCCTTAACTATAGTATATAGAATCTCTCTATCCCAAATGATAGACTATATATAGATTCTCTTTATCACCTGGTTATCGATAACGTAAACTATCTATATTTGCCTTACGTAAGTTTTAGATTTTCATTTACTGTTTTTTATTTATCGATAGTATTGTAAATATTTTATAGTTATACAGGGTGAAGAAAAATTTCGTCGTAAAATTTTGTATACTGATAGGGGACCTCGAAACAAGTCTAATAAACATTATGGTCTAAATGACACAGTTTTCGAGTTATAACCCTTTAAAGCTAGCCAATCACCCTTTACAAAAGCGCGTTATTACGACGCGTCGCGTTGCCACTAAGTATCGCATTGCGTCGCTCGCTTTCTTACTAAGGCTCCTTTCACACTGACAACGACCAAAGACTAACGACAACGATCAAAGACTAAAGACAACAATCAAAAACAAAGTTATCCCAAATGATAGACTATATATACTCTTTATCACCTGGTTATCGATAACGTAAACTAACTATATTTGCCTTACGTAAGTTTTAGATTTTCATTTACTGTTTTTTATTTATCGATAGTATCCCAGAATAAACATCCCAATCTTAACATCTCTGCTTCTATCCAATAGAAAAAGTTCATGGAAGTCCTATTTTAATCTGTAGTGTGCCATTGATAGTGCACTGTAGATCAGTGGTATGCAACCTGTTGGGAAAAATTGTTGTGGGTCATGAAAATTTTGAGAAATTCTCATGTTGGGTATTAAATTTTTAATTGAAAGAATTAAAAAATAATTTAAAAAAAATGCATGAAATCACATAAAAATTTCTGAACTTATTGTTGTGTGTCTGACCACTTTTGTGTTTAAACACCACATTAATTTAATTTAAAAAATTGTTTTTTAATGTATTATAATTTTTTTTGTTAATATGCAGTTTTTTCAAAAATCTTAAATCATATGTACTAAAATATACTATATAAAAATATGAATTTATATGTGGCAAAACGACTTTTATTATTACTATTCTTATATGCTTATAAGAAGATGGTAACAACAGATAATGGTTGTGTAAAATTTCGGTCTGATTATGGGGGCCATAAGTGTAAAAAGGTTGTGCACCTCTGATATAGATTACTATAATATGTTGGTTTGAATATTTTTTGGGGAAATTAGCTTTTTTATCTCCTCTGTAATCTTCAAATTAAAAAAATGTTATAATTTCAAAATTTTGCTTAATTCTATTAAAAAGGGCAGTCCAGCCCAAAAGCACTCCTACATCAATAATTTTTTTTAAGGTCCAATAAGCTAGTTTAAAATAGGCAATATTGTTTAATAAACATTGATTTTTTCCCCCTCATTTTTACTATTTTTCTCAAAAAATGAGAAAATACTAATGTAAGCAAAGATCTGCCATTAAAATAATATCTTGGTACCTTTATTGTTTTGTTTCTGCTATTTCCTGTTTTTTGGGGGGGAAGTATGCTATTGGTAATAACACTGAAGTTAACCATTGGGAGTCCAATTAAAACAAAGTAAAGAATATTATAGATGTTTATTTATGAGATGAGATGATTTTCATATATTTTTCAATCTTCTCTAAGTTGATGACGTTTTTATATTTATGAAATAACCTATTTTACTATTTAACTCAACTCTTTTATTAAGT
>AYEL01056229.1:0-22799 GCA_000484575.1 Olivierus martensii
AGTTTACAAGTATGATATACTTATATGAAAAAAAGCATGCAGAAACCATGATACTTATATGAAAAAAAATTTCATAGTTTACACGTATAAAGAAAATTTTCATAGTTTACAAGTATGATATACTTATATGAAAAAAGCATGCAGAAACCATGATACTTATATGAAAAAAAATTTCATAGTTTACACGTATAAAGAAAATTTTCATAGTTTACAAGTATGATATACTTATATGAAAAAAGCATGCAGAAACCATGATACTTATATGAAAAAAAATTTCATAGTTTACACGTATAAAGAAAATTTTCATAGTTTACAAGTATGATATACTTGTGACTATTCAAATTTTGTTATGAATAGTCACTAGTTTGTCATAGTCCATACATGGAATACAATAAACGTGAACCAGTTATGACTAGACTTGATTAAGTTGTCGATTTTAATTCAGAGAATAAAAAAGCAGTGATGATGTATACCGCCAAAAAAACTAAAAAAAAAGACATTTTTGCTATCATTAATATCCCAAATCAACGGATTTTCTCGGGATATAATTTATCATAAGTTAAAAAATTAAGACGATTTAAGGATAATTGAATAATTCGAGCGATAATCAGTTATGTATCACTGGAAGGAGAAACTCGTCTTTATAATTCAACACTCGATACAATAGTGATTATTTTTTTATCCCGACTTTTGACAGTAAACAGATAAGAAACAATAACAGATAAAGATATATCAAACAGATAAGACGAAAAACATTTATTACGTTTCGAAGAATTCATAAAAACTAGAGAAACTCGTCTTTATAATTCAACTCTCGATACAATAGTGATTATTTTTTTATCCAGACTTTTGACAGTAAACAGATAAGAAACAATAACAGATAGAGATATATCAAACAGATAAGACGAAAAACATTTATTACGTTTCGAAGAATTCATAAAAACTTAAAAGGAATTAGTCACACTCGATGCTTGTCTTTATTAGGAATTACGTAACGAAAAAAACTCGATTTTTACCACCGCAGATCGATTTAGTATTTCTTTATCGATTTTTAATCTAGGATACTTATTACAGCACTTGGTGAATTGCGCGTTGACGTATTGAATTGTCACTACTGTCAACCCATTTTGGGTATATATACGTTATCGGATCGAACACAGGAAGTTAGAAATTAATCTATGGAGAATTATGGCAAAAAATATAATGAAGTATCCTGAATATTAAAGTTTCGATTGGTGAAATCGATTATAATTAAAGTCATTAATTTATTCAGAAAAAAAAAAGTAAAAATAAATGGAGACTAGAGAAAAGATGGTGCTGTTTCCATTACTATTGTGAAAGCAGAGTTTTTTAACGTCTGTTTGTCATTGTATGAAACGTTAAAATATAGAATTTAGAAAACAATGCGATAAAAACAGAAACGTGGAATCCTAATCATGTCAGATTTAAACCCGGACTGCGGACAGACAACCAGTGGTTAAGAAAACAACCTTCTCCACTTTCAGACGATTTACAGAACAGGAAAGTGGGGATGCAGTGGAGTTGAAGCCAGAATGTTAGCCTTAAACTAACATTTATCTTTAAAAAATATAGAGGAGCCAATGCGTCGCGTACTGTAATCATAAATTATTAATGTCTGGTTTATTTTTAATTAAGATATCTAATTAAACCGTTAATTCGAAGTTTCCGTTCTTGTTTGAATTTTTTATTATTATTTTTTATACTTTATTATATATCCATAGCGATTTAATGAATGCTAATCTGAATCATCAAAAATTTACATCTCGTTTGGTCGTCAAAATAAGACGTAAAATATTTTTTTTAATTAATTAATTAGTAAATTTATTATCATTTCAAATATTATTGATTCTCTGTATGCTTTGCGCGGCGGTGTGGATGGAGTAGAACTATCATGGCGATAGCCGCGGGTAAAATAAGACCATCCAGTGTGAGAAAGAACGTACCGACTGACGCCTTGCCAGGAAAAAAAAAGAACAGATACCGGAATTTTATCTGATTCTCCAAAGAAGTGAACCTACCAGCTATGTCTAGCGTGATGGAGTGGTTCGTCTTTACTGATCTTATCCCCAGACGTTCTTTATAACATTACTGGAGCGTTTGACAATTCGCAGCGATTAGAAGCCGTCTTCTTGACAATTCCTACGACAAAATGTGTCCTTTTGACTTCCATTATGTCAAAATATAATCGATACAATCTTGTTTATATAAATATATCAGTTTTTTTTTCAATACATCCCAACCAACCTCGTTTTCCACGGTTTGCATTTTTGTCTACAGCTGGGCAATTTTTGGCGTTTTTTCGGCTAGAATTATAAATAACAGAAATGAATTTGGCCTATTATGATGTTTGTCTTGGTGAATATTTATAAAGAATTATTTTCCTTCTTTTAATGACAAGAATTTTTACAACTTTACTAATTAAAATCGTCCAGAACAGGTTTTAGATCTTCCATTACAGGTTGCATTTCAACGCGTCAACACAGCTTAACCCGCTCTTCGATCACAACCATTACTGATACAAAGAAATGGAGAAGTTCTCTATAATAATTTATTTCTGTCTGTAAATCGTTGATATTTCGTACACTCCTTTATTACTATAATTACTTTTTAATGCTTTATTTATTTTAGATTACATGGCCGAAAGACAAATGCATTTGTTAACTGCCACATTAGATATTATAAATAAAATCGGTTTCGTTTATTATAAAATAATCGATTTTATTATAAATTCCATTATTAACGTAACTGGTGAAATCTCTTTAATCACAGAAAAATGAACGATATTGTATAACATCAGATATTTTGATGTGCCGGATTATAAAGTAAAGTACCGGATTATAAAACACCCAAATTATAGAAAATGCTGGATTACGTGTATTTTACAGAAATTTGAAATTTTCAAGCCGATTCGACTTTCGAAGAGTTTGAGCATCTAGATTTTATTAATATCATAACAAGCATACCTCTAATTCGGCAGTTAACAAACATATATGTAATGTGGCAGTTAACAAACATATCTATTGTGGCAGTTTCTAAATATCATAACAAGCATACCTCCAATGCGGCAGTTAACAAACATATATGTAATGTGGCAGTTAACAAACATATCTATTGTGGCAGTTAACAAATGATTTTAATTTATTTATATTTACTTATTATCCAAACATCATATACAGAAAATAAATTATGTCAAGGATTTCGATGCTCTCTTTCTGTTATAGAATTAATTTACTTATAAACTTCAATGGAAAAAATGTAAATACATACGTCACTCGGAAGAGTACATATTTTTCGAACATTGACTCCACTTATGGACATTAATCATAGCTTAAAAATTAGTTTGTCCACTGATTTACAAAACCGTTTTTAATTTTTTAAATTCTTTCTAACTCGTCTTTTATTTGAAAGAGTTTGCAGACACCACACCTTACTTATATGATTATAAATCCACTTTATATTCTGTCAGTTGAATCGTTACCAAAGAAGATTTCAATAACAATAATACTATTCTTCTCAGAGGTTAGCATAACTTTATTGTTATAAAACATCCGAACAAGCTGTGGCACCTGCTAATTTCGTTAACGAAAAAAAAGTGTAAAATTGAAAGCGTTGAAGGGATAAATTCAATAGTTATGATTCTGATGGATAGAATAAAATAATCTGAAAGATCATTTTAACTCAAATATTCTCAAGTTTTTATTTATTATATTATAAAAACAATACAGTAAAAAAAAGAATCTTTCAATCACATTTATAATTTATTTAACAAAAATTTGCAATTCAATAATGTTTTTGATTTGCTCAGCCATTTTCAGTTAATAGCAAATTCCATTTTAAGCGCAATTGGTAAAAACTCTTTAATCACAGAAAAATTAAATGAAATTGTCTGACATCAAGATATTTTGATATGCCGGCTTATAAAGAATGGTATCAGATTATAAAGCACCAAATTATAGAAAATGCTGGATTACATGGATTTTTCAGAAATTCGAAACTTTCGAGCCAGTTCGAGTTTCGAAGAGTTTGGGCATTACTAGGTTTTATATATAAATAGCGATTACAGTTTAAAATTGCATTATATACCATATAATTTATTACTATCCATTCAATAGAAAACATGATAAATCTACTAAGGGTTAAACGCGCGTTAGCACCATATTACAAGATGGCGGAACTTCCGTTAAAGAATCTCGTCTTATAATCGACTTTTATTTCAGAAATTTGAACATACAGCCATTTATACTTTTTAATTCTGATTTTAATTGCAGTTTGTTTTGTATTTTTTATTATAATTTTAATATTTAATATTTTTAATCATAACAAATTATGAAATGATATTTCTTTTGTTGGACTTTATAAAATGCTGTGCTATTGTGTAACGTAATTAGAATAACGATACAAACATTGAAATTAATTAATTGAACATTTAATTATTTTTAGGAGTTAAACATTTCCCAGTATGAATAGGTGTGACTGCCTATTTTAAAAATTGGACTTTTATAAAATAAGAATTTCATCATTATTAATAAAAACCCTATAAGTTTTAGAGCTAGACTATTTTTTATTAGAGATAGAACATGTAGATTGACAGCTAGCTAGTTAAATTTGCAAGAACAGGCGATAATCATAATATCAATATATTAATTGCAAAGCGATGGGGACTCCGTTAGTCCGGAATACTTCCGTTAGATCTTGATATTTCATACACTCCTTTATTACTATAATTGCTTTTGAATGTATTTATTTATTTTAGATTACGTGGCTGAAGGACAAATATATCTTAACTGCCACATTAGATATTATAAATAAAATTGATTTTATTTATAATATCTAATATGGCAGTTAACAAGTATACATCTAATGTGACAGTAAACAAATATATATCTAATGTGGTAGTTAACAAACACATATTTAATGTTGCAGTTAACAAAGACATATGTATTATTGTAGTAAACAAACACACATTTAATGTGGCAGTTAACAAACACGTGTGTTTGTTAACTACCACATGTGTGTATTTGCTAACTGCCACATTAAATGTGTGTTTGTTAACTGCCACTTGTGTGTACTAATGTGTGTTTGCTACATACTATACAAAATCTGAGTTTTACCATCTGACTCGGTTTATTTATTGATCAATATGGAATACGACTTAGCTGATTTTTCCGTTTAATGCTTTTTGTATGACATACAAGGTTTTTCTCCTTTTATATGGCTACCTATTGTGAAAAATTAAAACAATTAGGTTCTTACTGATACGTTTAATCGTATAAAGAACTTTGATGGCTACTCAAATGGCAAATTCTGTGACAAAGTAAGAAAATAAAATATCAAAAGTAGTCACGATTTGATTGACCATGAACTACTTAGACCGTCTCTATCCTCCTAATGGTGCATGTATGTAGGCATATATATATAGCAGGTTTCTTTGTTTCCCTACCATATTTTCTATCGTAAAATCGGTAATTTTACCAGCGTTAATAACCGACAACCGTATTCGCGGTCGTATATTTAAAATCAAATAATTAAATGTTATAAAGCCGTAAACATCAATATTAGAAATCGACGTGGACTGAATATAAAATGCAATTTGAGAACGAGTTGAAATACCGATAGATAATCTGGATATTAAATTCAGGTCATAATGACGTCATTGCGAATTATTGACCAATTAAAATTAAGGAGGACAAAATTCAAGAAATCAACTTAATAAAAAGAAAAATGGAAATCGATTCTAGAACGAAAATTATGTAATTTCTTTGAAAGCCCATCAAAACTTTGATTAATTAAAGTGGAACGAAATATTATTATTGATATAAATTTCAATTGTCGTTTTATAAACGTCCTCACTATTGGATGATATGAAAACAATGGAATGACCTACATGAAATTTTAAAGATTTTTCTACCGAACCAACGGTAAAAAAATGTTTAAAGATTAATTTTTATAACGGGAAAAAAAGAAGAAGAAAACGAATGGATAAATTAAAAATTAATATATATATTTAGGGTGTGAAAAGATTTGTATAAATTTGATGGATTATTTGTTTAGATGTTACTGATTTCATCAAAGATTCTCTTAGTCATGACTTAGGTTATCATCAACTTGTCTAAAATATATTATCTCTTTAATCAGCATCTTTTAAAAACCAGATTGGCGTAGCAGAAATCTGGAAGAGAGCTAGAGAGAGTGGGGGGAAAAAAAGAAAAATTACTGAGAATTTTATTACTGGTTTTTAATCTGAATTCTTAAAAAATTTAGGCTAACCTCTCATAAAAATAAATTATGTTAGAGTCAAATTAACGGAATTATTTTTATGAATGACTGCAATTCATTATTATCTGATGAGCCTACAGTTATATTTGTGTATATAAATTTATGCGCATATTGTCGGCATTTATAGACCATAATAAATGCCATAAAATATGCATTAACATTTCATTAACGGCTCGGATCCTCCTTTATCCTTCTTCGCTTTATGTTTTTTTCTGGAAGATTTTGCTGTCTAACAATCTTGTTTTACAATTCGTACAAGCGCGTCGAAGTATATGCAAGCAACATAAAAAAAAAAAAAAGTATCCGGGCGAGTAACTTTACTTAGGACCACCCACGAATGACATCGAGTTTCGACAAGACCCCAGGCCCAATACCTTAGAGCGACAGTTTCTAATTCAAGTCGATTTTAATTTAATATCACATCATTGTTCTGGGTGGAGACTCGACTTGTCACTGTGATTGGTTTGCGACGACATCCGCTACCTACGGTTTTATTCTATTATAACAAACGGTAATGAATTGTCGACGAAAATGCTTCAAAAATACATAATTAAAATTCTCTTTCGATCCGCTCTCCTGGCTGTTTAGTAGCCAACCACCTATCAGTTTGTTTAAAGAAGAAAAATCTGAACTAGGTAAGGGAAGATAAAACAAAAAAAAAACATTTAATGGAGCCTTCTAGCCTAGTAAATTTGGTTAATACTGCTAAATTATCTTATTATTGTCTTATTAACTCCCTTCATGATCGACACTCTGGGTATAAACTATTGTAAAACCTGTTATTTAGCGGGACAAAATGTGACGTAATTTCGTATCAAAATTAGCTTACTGGATATCTTGTAGGCTTTACAAAATAATAATAGAAAAAGCGAATCATCCATATAATTTGTGTACATCCACTTTTACCGTAAATCCAGATCAATCAATGTCATTTTGTTACAAAAGGAGAGCATCAATCTTATTCTTATTGGCAAAGCTATTTATTAAATACTTTCGCTCTTCTTCGTGTTTCAAATCTAGGTTGTTGACTTCTATCTATCAAAAACAATTTTTTTTTTACTTTCGAATTTTTTGAAAATTTGAAGAAAAATAAAAATAGATAATTTTGGACGACTAATACAGCTATCTAGATAATTGAGTTACATCTTATTGCATGGGCATCTTTGTTAGTATTTTAATAAAGAACTTAAACTTTTATTTGAATCAATAACACTCTTTCAATGTTGCGAAAGCTAACAATTCGTGTTTGAACAAGCCGAATCACGTCCGAACGAGTACAGAATAAGAAAACGACATTACTTTTCGTATGATCTGTTACAGTATATGCTGTATAAAGCCGTTAACGGAATATTTATAAAATGAAATGTTTTATAATTTAATAAATTTAAAATTCTGACCTTACTACTACTATTATTATTTTTTTTATATTTTAATTTATAACAGTGTTTACCTCTATTATTACAAAATGAATCCCATTATAATTCCAGGAGAGGAGGTCTCGGTTTTTGTAATATAATTACGTTTTGAAATATTATCCATTTTTTTTTTTTCTTTTTCTTTTTTAGACCTTAATGTACTGTGACCTCTTAACTATTTGAAAGAGAACCATTAAACATAAATTTGTCTGGTGTAAAGTAGAATGTAGAACAAGAAAAATAAATAAATTATCTCGGCAAATAAATTACGGTTTTAATCTTATCGGTATTTACTAGAAAAATAAAAACAACCCAATTTACTTTTTCTTTATGTAAGGTACTTAACTGTAGCATTTAGAATATATTCGAAGCCTTTCATTCTACGTATCCCCATCTTCTATTGGCGAATGCGCTGGTTTGAATGTAAATTCGACAAATTAGGTTATCCACCGAAAGAAGTTGCTCATGCTATCATACATTAACCGGTTGTAATCACAAAAAAAAACAAACTTATTTTTGTGATTATAAAAAAATAACAAGAATAAAATTGGCTATTTAGTATTTGGCATGATCGTTCTTTGTTTAAAATCAATAAATAGCGCAAAGTAAAAAAATGCAACCATGTTAGATTATCTATAATTTTAATAATAACATTCTTATACAGTGCAGTACCTAGAAACTTGGTACCAGGGGTGGCATTATTTGGTCCCTTCTCCCCTTCAAAAACCGCACCTGTTTTAACTTTCAACACACATTTCCTTAAATAATTTTTAAGAAATGAAAATTATACAAATATCTGTTGAATAGTAATGATATCCCATGCACTTGGCTCCCCTTCAGCTTGGTACCTGGGGCAGACCGTCCCCCTCGCCCCAGGTACGCCACTGCTCTTATTATACTCTTCTAATGTTGCGAAAACTAAAAACTCACCTGTTTTAACTTTCAACACACATTTCCTTAAATAATTTTAAAGAACTGAAAATTATACAAATATCTGTTGAATAATAATGATATCCCATGCATTTGGCTCCCCTTCAGCTTGGTACCTGGGGCAGACCGTCTCCCTCGCCCCAGGTACGCCACTGCTCTTATTATACTCTTCTAATGTTGCGAAAACTAAAAATTCGTGTTTAAACAAGCCGAGACACGTCTGAACGTGTACAGTATAAGAAAACGACATTACTTTTGGGATGACTCGATATAGGCTATAATGATACGCAAATTTGTGTACAGTATATGCTGTATAATACTGTACATATGTATATAATATTAAAAAATTTAGGAACCAACCCAAATTTTTCGTAAATATTATAAAATTTCAAAATATAACAAACCCATCAAGATTATTAATTAATAAATTATCAAATATGCAAATATTTGAACGTAAACGTAAAATTTATCACGTTGGGGTGGCCTAATAAAAAATTCGGTGTTCCCACGCCACCTAATTAAATTAATGTGGACGTAGAAAATTAATTATTCAAGCAATAAATTATATTTTTCGTTTGAAGACGTTTAATTCGAGCAATAATTATTTCTAAGTACGGATTGCATAATATATTTTAGTAGATAAGCCGTACTAATTAAGGGTTATTTTTTTTTTATATCCAAAACTGTATTTTATGAGCTTCGATTACGTTATAAAGTTATAACAACATGCGAGTTGTTACAAAATCCTGTTTTTTCTTAGATGAATGCCTTCTAGGACTATCAGATGTCGCTACGTTGCTAGGAAACGAAGTTTGGGCTAAACTTAATTATTAACCCAGTGTAAAATTTTACAATCTCGGTAAAATTACCAGGAAAAAAAAAAAAATGGGGAGCGAGAGAGAGAGAGAGAGAGAGAAATTCAGATTAAGTTAAATGAACAAGATTAGGTTTCTGATAACCAATCGAACATGACAACATTTAGTCACACCTACTCGAATTCCATTTTAATTCTATTGGTCGATAACCGCGTGTTTCCATAGTAACGCACGCCGGTCATATCCATTAATCGACGACTTTATATTATCGAGACACGCCTACTATCGCGTCACGTGATTTGTCATTCCAGCCCTAGAATCTGAATATCGTTAACGATATTTCCTGCCTTTAATGAGTTTTGTACAGAAAGGAAGTCGGCTTTTCATTGAATAACGCGAAGAATTGACGCGGTCGATGGTATATTAAGGCACAATTTATGTACGCGAGTACGTGTTGGTAACGTGTAGATACAAAGTAAATACACAAAATCACATAAACTTATTTATTGAGCTAATAAAACGTGACCTTTGTCTTCGATTGATGGTAATATTTTGGCATTGTTTGAACTGCCATTATTCGCGATAGGCATTTAGTTAAAACTGTTTTGCATGCGAAAAATGCTGACAGGTGACGTAAACAGCGGGGAAAAACGGAATTCCAATCGATGACACGACTATCTGCCATTATTCACCTGGCGAACTACAAGAAAAAAAAAACAAAAGTTACGAAATTCACCGACCAGACCTCACACTTGGCTTTAACCCCCCTCGTCGTCGGGTTTAAAGTTCAACTTTTAAGGAACTAAACACCTGGAGTGACGACAATTATTTTGAAAGGCATTTCTTCTTGTTATTTTTTTTTAAACACTTGCATGACAGATGTTTGTTAAAATTATTAAAATATTTTAATGACACGACCATAAATTATTTAGAACCAGATCCGACCGTAAACAATTAGCGACTGGTTGGTGTCCACATATAAAAATGGATATGTTAACCACGTTAATGGATATGATGTCCATCTATCCATTTTTATATTTGGACACACACACTGCCGTTTATTGTTCTAAATATATCTCGATAAAATTGCCCTCATACTTTGTATCCTTTTTCCACATTATTAAAATTTCGTGAGGTGATAGGAGGTTCCTGGTTGAGATTTCAATTAAGATAGGTTTTTCATTATTTGTGATATTTCTGCGGATAAACTCTCTCTGAAATGGAAAACACTAATACCTCTCTTATGTAAGAGAGGTGGTCTTCCACTTTCTCCCGTTTACTCGAAAATAAAAGTGAGTTTATAAAGATTTGATTTATATCAAATTTTAATAGGTAAAAATTGGATCAATACAATAATGCCCATGGCTGGAGTGGATGTAATTATTTTTTCTCTATTTACAGCTCATCATTAATCAATCTTTATTGACTGGTACAAAATGAATCACACACACACACACACACACACACAACAGAGGCCCGAAAAGGTTGGTGCAAATCGGTTATGGCAAATTTAATGCCATAAAGAAAGTATACGATTATCATATAGATCACGTAATAGATAATAAATTACAATATACCAAGAATGTAGCGTGTAATTCTATTTAGTGCTTTTTTCAATCGAACCATTTTCGTGCGCTATTTAAGCGGTATAAACCGTTTTCAGGCGCTGTGTAAGTGGTATATTGTTCATATTTATAATAATAATTTATATTAATTGGTTCCTATATGCAAAGAATGGAAAATTTGAATGTCTCGACCATTTTTATAACCTGAAGGCAGTAAGTCCATGTGATCCCACAGTAATTCTATAATAATAGAATTACTATAGGATCCATAGATTTAATAGGTGATATCTATGTCTTAGTGCAACGGTTCTCAATTTTTTCATAAATGCGTACCACCAAACTGAAAATTCAAAGAATTTTTGAATTTTGGGTTTAGTGGTATTGCAACGAAGGTTTGTTGGTGGTATTTCAGCACCACCAACAAAAATACGCCTCGTATACAAATAGGAAGTCGAGATTATACACGTACCACTAATGGTACAGGTTGAGAGCCGTTGTCTTAGTGTAACCAACAGCGCAGTCAGTGCAGAGGTAGGAATGATATTTAGGCAAATTGATTAATCGACGAACAATTAATTAAATAATACATATTAAAATATTTTTCATATTTAATTTGAAATGTTGGCCATTTATCTGCCATGGTAAGAGATTGTTTTAACAAACTCGATAAAGGTTTATGGCCTATCTGGTGATTAATCGAAGTGTGAAGACATATTGTGTTTTTGATGGATACGGATTTCGCGTGTTCTTACAACTAATAGATAAAGATTTTTGATATTACAGTACATCGTACTACATTATAGCCTTGGTACGATACTATCTGCCATTCTTAAGGCATAAACTATCAATTAAATCGGTAGGTAATGCCGTATTCCCGGTAATATATTTGGAATACAAAGTCGGATGTTAGTGGGTTTGTTACCAGACACCACAAGGCGGGGAAGCGTCGATACAGGGGTTAAAATCAAACATTCAGGGTTGTAAGTTATGTGGACCACGCCAAACAACCCTCTCGTTTTCTCTGACATAAATATACCTGTCCGAAATATAGAAAGGAAAAAAGCCGGGTCGAGCCGTTATGATTTATGATCAAACGGTAGACATGCAAAAAGTTACCGATAAAGTAACTACAGATAATAATAATCTATGGCGAGTAATTTAAATAAAATTAGTATAATTTTACGATTACCAGAACATTAAAATTTCTGGCAGATAAAGTTATAAACGATATTTAACAACGGCATCTAATTTCGATTATAAATATACCCGAAAAGCGGTGAAGTTTCTCTCGAATGCCACCTTCTTCCTTGATTTATTATAGGATTTGTACAATAATTTCCTTTTCCCTATACCTGATAAATATTCATTTATGTAATATATAATTCGGTTGTAATACATTTTAAATAAACCTTAAGAAATACCATTTTATTCCGTTTTTTTTTTTTCTCCTAAACCAGTTCTGGGATGACCTAGGGTCAAAATCATTCCACGGGATTTTGATAATAGAGTCATAATTTTTAAATGGTTCCATGTTATCACTCTGGCTACCTAGACTTCCAATTTTCATTTAAATAGCCGGACTTGTTAATAGTTATATTAAGAAGACCTGCCCATGGTCATGTTGAGGAAACAGGATCCGTATGCAGGACTATAAAAGAACTACTTTGTCTCTCGCATACAAATAGGAAACACTTTCTATTTCGGTAAGTATAGGCCCTACATAACCTTACGGTTATAGATACGTGAAAGGCATTTTCATTCAAATTTGGAGCGCCAATAATCGGAAGAACACGAAAGTTTGTCATTGCACCAAGACACGGTTTCAGTCCAAAATAGCGATTTATCTCATTGCTAAAGTATAAAAATCGACTGTAACTATCACACCATTTATCAGATACGTCGGTGTGCAGTACAGAAGATGAGAAATTCGATAAAATTAATCATCAGGTGGAGAAAAGTCGTGCAAATTACGCAACATTAACTTTTAGGATGCAGTAAAAATTTCGGGCACGAGATACTTTTTAATGAGGATGTATTAATATTTAGCAATATCAAAGAATTAGTGCTATCGATAAATTGCATCGATAGCTGGAGGTTTTCGGAAAAAAAAAGAGCAGTTGTGTAACAGATACCAGATCGCCCCGGGTGAAAACACGCTATAACAATTTGAGGTTTGGCAAAAGTGTTATAAAAACATAATGGCTTTTCAAAGTGAGTTGAATATGTAAAGATGGTGTGTGCAGGGTAATGTTTCCTATTTCCCGAGACCTATTTCCTTGGCTAGGAACTTGAAAACTGTTCCAAATGTCACCCGCTCATTACTTTATTGACTATTCTTATCGATAATTACCTTTACGATAATGCTCGTAATCGTGATTATTAAACATCTTCCTCTCTCTTTTTTTTTTTTTCCTTTCCCTGCTCACGATACAGAACGTAATTAATTAGAGATGATGCATGGCGGAATAATTATTGGTTTAAAAAATACGTTTAGGCGATTCTCACGACATAATTCACTTTTAATGAATTATCTCCGCCATGGAAGAAAATAATATTTAAATCGATACCGTAGAAGAAAATCAGGGCGCTGGCTCAAACGTAAAGCGTGGAAAATAAGGATTAAAAAACTAATATTTTGATAACGATATCGATGTACATTAGTAGGATGGAAATAAGTGGTTTCTGCCCATCTGTTTTACATGATAGAAAATAGCGACGGTGAAAGAGTGCCCTCAGGTATACGCTAGACAGGCTCGTCAGTCACAATGCAGACGTTGGAATGCAAAGGATGGACAGTTAAAGTGTGACTAGTAATATGAGAGGGTAGAAAAGACTATCTGTCTCCCTCGGGGCTGCTGTCTTTATCTACCTCCAATTAACAGTGGTAAGAGGTGAGACCTTTTTAAATCCAATGTAAATAGTCTGTAAGGCTCTATCTTACAACAAAGACACTAGAATTATTGCCTTATCTTCGGCTACTTACTCGTTTATGGTTATAATTGTTTTTTGTTTGCGAATAATCTCTACGCCGTCCGCAAAATTATTATAATAATTAAAATTTATTCATTCGTCTCACTTGTTATAAAACCTGTCGCTAATTATAGGTCCGACGGGCGTGATAAGTTTAGAAAATTTTCGTCCTCTCGGCTTATAAAAATAATTAGAAGAATAAATTATTTTTGTTTCCTACTGGTTTTGGTGGTATTTGGTGGAAGAAACGAAAGAATGTTAGCGAAGGAGCTCGTATGACACGAATTCTTGGTAGGCGATTGATGTCATACCATCGTGTTGGCCGTATACGTGTCAAGAATATGCTGAAAGTAGTTCATACGTCATCAATGCTATTTAGGCAGATTGCATCAATGAGATCGCGGCCAGACAATTTAGAAAACAATAAAAAATTGCGTTTAAAAAGATTTCATTATGCTAAATTATATATATTCTAAATTGTTATAATCAGTTTTGCAAAAGTATAAACTGTAAGCGGGTTCAGAGGTATAATTTGATATTCCGAACATTCCAGATATGGTGGCGAGTCATTATGGTCCATTTTGTGGTATATAATAATGCCATTGCTCTTTTTTTTTTTGTTTTTTTAACTGTGTTCTAACTAGGAGAAAGAAAGTCAGACTCATAGGTGCAGCGTGACGTGTACACATTACACAGAATCGAAATCGGTAATAAACTCGATCCGAAATCCTGTCGTGCACGGGAAGTTCAAAATATAGCGCATTTCGTCTCACATCATAAATTTTATTAGAATAACGCCGTTCTGGTGTCGTTATTATGGCGGTAAATGAGATTTACGAGATAAAAAAATAAAATAAAAGAGTGCAAACTAAAGCTACCGTTAGTAGATTGATGATTGTTTATCACCATGCGCTTTCTACAATTCATTAAGAGGGAAGTTGTATAGAACATAACTCGATAATTTATCGAAATTCGCAGTTAAAAATAAAAACTGGTGGAAGAAAAGTGGCAAAATTTGATTTATTGTACGTACGACTCTATATATACGTTTTTTTAATTCGGTCGTTTAGCCTAGTTGATGTTTTGTCAGCGCGATTGTTGAGGGAGGTCAATCGTGACTGCCTTTCAAATAAAGGTGCGGCGCAGTCCAGTCTCACCAAGAAGTCTAAGAAACGAAAAAGTTGACTTTTTTAAAAATTTGCAAATAACTTTTTACCTCCTTCGTAGTTAAGAGCGGATAAAAATCGAATTTCTTCGACTCTTAAGTATAATTGGCAGTAAGACTAATAGATGACAGTCTTATCGAGTTTTGAATTTAAATTGTATTCAAACTGCATTAAATCTTTACGTCTGTCGAGATAAGAACACGTTTGCCAGACTATGTTAGTTTAACTGGAGTGCAATGCAAATCTAAAGCTTGTTTTTAAGTACTTTGCAGAGGCAATTGATGGAAGGACACACAGATACAAACCTATTCGAGTAATCGTCGCTGATTTGTGTTACATCTACGCTAGTAATATAAACTTTCAAAGTAGAGCTACTTCTACCAGTTATGTCCGTATAGAAAATCTAGATTTCTAAGATGTTTCTATACTACAATAAATAGAATAAGAGTAGATATAAGCCAGATCAGTAGCGTAGCTACAATGTGCGAGTGGTGTCATCGCACCAGAGACCAAACTGGAAGAGGGCTCACGTTTTGACAACAGAATTGAGCAGATAAAATTAACACGAAAGAAATTATCGATCGTTTTTCTGAGGCAAAAGCAAGAAAAAGAATGAAAATGAATTTTTATTATTAAATAATCCAGTGCAAGTACTATTGTTTTAGCTGTAAACAGAAAATTTTCCCAGGGGGCTATTTTCTATCCTGCACCAGGCCTATACCCCCGCTGATATACACTATTAGTTTGAGCTAAATTTTATCATTTTTTTTTGACGATTTTCTTTAAAATCTCGATTAAACATGTTCTCTGTGACATTGGAAGAGTTCTGTTTACTTTAGAACTTATTCTGTTAACTCCAAGTACATTTTATATATTCTAAACATTTTATAAAGTTATCTTTGTTCTGTGGACCCTTCCAATGCATAAATGCTGGCGACGACCGTAAAAATAATTAAAATTTTTTGGAAAAATGCGAATCACGTTTAAAACTTTTTCCCGTGTTAGATACGAAAAATAGATACATAAGTAAAAATTAAAAAAATTCTCGGAATAGAATTATTTCATGGTAACCATATATCGAGTGGCCAACGGTTCTCAGGATATAATCATCGCATCATTAAACATAGCAAAGGAGGAACGGATAGCTACGACAAAAAAAAAACAACAAAAACCGAACAGGTAGGTAACATCACGTGGACTTTTCCCATTGAAATCGTGACGTGAGCGTGAGAAATTGTCCAAAAGGCTATAATCGTGACACGCTCGCACATCGCCTTTCTTTTTTTTTTTTTCTCTCGGCTCCGAATCGATTGGCAAATTTTTAAGTAATTTTTAACTCGGTATTAAAGTAATTTGGCCATGTTTAATGTTTTAAGTTTGAAAATTGCTTCCGAAAAACACACATGGCAAATACTAGATTTTCTTTGAAGAATTCCGCAGTTAACGAGTTAACACACTTTATTATCGATAGTCAAAATCATTGAAAAACTACCTGTAAAGAAAGATAAAAACGTCAATTTTTACCTACGGTACAAAAATTATGAAGACCACACACATAGAAGTAGATTTAAGATATATTTAATAGCATTTCTTTCGAGACGAATCGTCTCATTGATAATTCTCATCTCGTATACTTCTCGGATTTGACGATTGATATAGAACTTAATGACTGTACAAATATAAATCATTAAATAATAAGGGTGACTCGTAATATTTTCCAAACATTTTCACCAATATTTTACGTTATATCTGCAGTCATTAATCTGCCAAGATTATCATTAAAGAGTCGAATCCCGGTCTGATGAATAACTCGAATTAAAAAATAAAAAATAAAATACAGTAAGCGGGATTTAGCCATATATAGAATGTTGTGTAACTATTATCTTACAAGAGTAAATTCGCGGAGGATATCGCTCGCTTTCTGTTCAGTTTGGGTTAATAATCTTCCAAATTAATAGTGGAATGTCGATGATGGTTGTCGACTCGCTTAACCTCAATCGCCACCTCTCGTTCTACTTTAGAGCTCTAGCAATGCCGCATTATATTCCTAGTTTGCTCTACACGAGGTACACGCCACTCGACATCAGAAAGTAAACCTAACAGAATTATTTTCTTTAATGGTTCAAGTGTCAATTGTATGTTTCGTTATATTAGAACAATGGCAGTGTGAAGGCACGCGATCAATTTACTGGAGAAAAAAAGAACTCTGTAATTTGGGATGTGGCCAATCCTCCAGTTTGTGTATTGTCAATTTAGATCGAGGAATTAATTAACAAACTGAATGAACTATTCCCACTTATCTGAACTGATAAATTTGGCTGCAACACGGCCATAATATCTGTTAAAAAGAATGCATACGTGGCCTTTGAAACTACTGAATCCTTTAGCGATGTAAGGAATCACCAGTAAAATTTCAACACCAGCGGTTCTCAACCTTTTCATAAATGCATACCACCAAAATCAAAAATTTTAATACCACCAACAAAAATATGCTTCGTATACAAATAGGAAGTTAAGATTATAACCGCTGTTCTACACCATCATCCAGCAATTTGTTTATTTAACGAGTCTGGATAGATGTAGAAATTTTTTCATAAATGCATACCACCAAAATCAAAAATTTTAGTACCACCAACAAAAATATGCTTCGTATACAAAATAGGAAGTTAAGATTATAAACGCTGTTCTACACCATCATCCAGCAATTTGTTTATTTAACGAGTCTGGATAGATGTAGAATGAAAAGGCAAAGTAACTAAATTTTTATTTAATATTCTTCAGGGAATATTAATAAGAGTCTACGATAAACAGAGTAATTATGGCATTGGCATTCTCGACTTATGAAATGATTATTATTGTTGTTTGGTAGCGGTGCCAGCCCGAAGGTACGCATAAGACGGAAATGACTAGAGCACTATATAGTAGTTTCGCGTGTAGATAAGCAGTGTTTTTCGTTCCACCATTCTCTACTCGTCACAACAGCAGATTTACTGAAATAGGTGCGCCGACATATTTCCCGACTGGTTCGACTAAGTACAACGATTAAAATCACGAAACGTGACTGAGAACTATGTATACTTCTTCTGAAATAGCAGACATTTGCCTACCATTCGACTGCCTACGTCGATACAACACTCGCATATTGGAATTTTACTTGGAATCTAAAAATATTACTCGTTATCCAGTTAATGGCCATTAAACAAACGTACTACTCGGGTGAAATATTTATAGAATCCATTTTAAATTAAAGAATTGAAATTTTTTTAACCGATGGCCACAAATAACCAGATTGACCACCATACTTAACATGGAAAATATTTGAAATTTCTTTTGACAGCTTAGTTACGGTTCTTTAATCGGCAATTGGTCGATGCCAACCAATTAATAGAGGTTGACAGAGTTAGTTTAAGATTAGCACCGCCTTCCAAATATATAGGTTATACGAAATCTATAATTATTTCACCTATTTCTAAAGAGGAAAAAGTTAAGAAACGTATTTCTTCAATTTTTATAAATTTGACCTCTTTTTTTATTATTATCATCATTAATTATTACTTAATTATTACAGAATTGCTTATCTAACACTTATATAAGACATTCTGCCTTTAACACTGAAGATTTTTAATTAGAAATGCAAATTTAATTTGCTCCAATCAGAATAACAACATCAGAAATAAATTTGGTTTTTGAATTCTCTTGTTCCTCCGCATCACTTGATTGGTGAATAATTAATATTTCTATCCATTTGTTCGGAGAATAATTTCTGCTAAAAAACAAAACAAAAAAAATTGTGACAACTGTCGTTAACGCGTTATCCTTGACCACTGACCGTGTTATTCGAATAATCATAAATAACCTTCTTCAAAAATTATTCTGGATACAAAAATTTATTCAGTTTACAGAAATTCCTCGATTTCTGTAAACTGAATAATATTTTCTAGAATCGCTGAATTTATTTCCTTGAATGTGCACATTTCTTCTAGAATTGACCAATTTCTTTCTACAATTAATGCGTGTATGTTTCTTCCAGTATTGATCAAATTCTTTCTACAATTAATGCGTGTATGTTTCTTCTAGAATTGATCAGCTTCTTTCTACAATTAATGTGTGTATGTTTCTTCTAGAATTGATCAGCTTCTTTCTACAATTAATGCGTGTATGTTTCTTCTAGAATTGATCAATTTATTTCTACAATTAATGCGTGTATGCTTCTTCCAGAGTTGATCAACTTCTTTCTACAATTAATGCGTGTATTTCTTCTAGAATTATTGCGTTTATTTAGTTATTTTTTTAATATTTTTTCTGAAAATTTAATCTAGTATAGTATTCAATTTTGTTTATGTTTGAGCATTTCTTCTCCCAGATTTTCGTGTTTTTAAAGTCGTTTACTTTTCTGAAAAAATTAAATAATTCAATTATTGGAGAGCATTTTCCGAGTTTCTCGGGAGAGCGATTAAATTCTTATCATGTTTTTCTTTTACTTTGTATCCAGCATCGCGATAAGAATTTAAATGTTTCTACTGTTTATCTCTCGAGATGCTAAATGAGAAAGAGGAGAAGAAGAAGAAAAATTACACGCTACGAGAAATTTATAATCGTCTATCGTTAAGTAGAGACTGTAAACGTTTCGCTATTAGATAGGCACAATGAAAAACGATTAGTATGAGAATAATATATCTACATTAAATCAGAATGGAAATTTGTAGAAGGAAACAAAGAATTGTTTACATCAACGAAACTGGCCGCACTTAACTCTCATAGTTTGTAATGTAGTGAGTTTTCTAACCTATTTTATATTCGTTAGTCATTAATACAAAGAATATCGAATAAACGGCTCCATATATATAATATATTAAATTTAGGAAAGTCCAAAAATCAGTTTAAGCAGATATTATGGTTACGATAAATTTATAATGAATTCTGGAACGTAGCTAGGGTCGAGACATCAACTTTTCATTGTTTACCTTAGATCCAAAACCAAGTTGTTGTTTGAGCATTTATCCTAAATCCCATTTAGTTTTGATTAACGGAATTCTGCTAAAGAAGATAACGTTAAAAATAAAAGAAAAAGCGTGTCCTATATTACTTAGCGCGATAAAAGTGCCTGACTATGATCACAGTTATTTTAAAGCGGGGAATCGCCTCATCTTATCTACAACTTTTAAAAGAGTTTATATAAAATGTAAAAATGAGCGGAAAGACGTTGTAATTATCATAAAAAGAGGTTAACGGACGGTTTACTTTCTAAGATAACACTCATTTAGAAGGGTTTATCGTAAGTTAACTTCACACAATGGACAGCTTGACCTTCCTAAGCAACCCCTCTTTGTGAAGAGCGCGTGCTGGCCATTAAAGTACGCATGCTCAATACCACTTTAACATCCCCCGAATTGTCTAAAATACATTCCTTTTGGTACGTTTACCTGGTGTCGAGAAATTTTTTTACTTCCTCCTTGTCTAAATCAGCTTTTGTTAAGTTGAATAACCTTTCGTCGGCCTAGTTTTTCAAAAATGGTCAAAGATGAGATATAGATTATTTGGCTTTCGAAAATTTACAATAATTTGGTTATCAAACGCTTCTCCAGAGAAAAGACGATAGAAAAATCCTGTTTATAATTTATGATTAATACGAAACTCTTGTCCTTACATACCTGATACTTACTTGTTAGCGACAACAGGTGCCATCGAACTACTATTAACATTGTTAAGGGCGAAAATACGTGATTAATAAACATAACTGCAATGAAGTTTGTTACATATGTATCCATACGTACAGTTTACATAAGTTATGCGCATTTTTACCGGTAGAATGGTGCAAATATTCATAGAAAAACATAAATCTGTTCATCCGCTTCTTCGGATATTCGATATCTAGAGAATATCAATATTCACTAAGTGGAAAGTTTCACTAAGTGGCTCCACAAGTGAAAAGTTATCCAGCCTTTAAGTTCTCCATAAATTTTGCAACAACGCAAGTTTATCGTGTAAAGATCTAGAAAACAGAATAGACTAACACAAGTTTGGGATCTTTAACGCAAACAAATTTAATCTTCTTTAATATTCTAAAATTTTTAGGCGACTAGAGATCTGCAAACTGATAGGAAAGTATTTTTTCAGTGCTTAAAAAATTCATAATGTTAAAATGATAATTTTTGTAATAGGCTGTATTAATTTACTTTTTTTTTAATAACGTGTGGCGAGTTAAAAAAAAAACTGGATGGAGGAGAGATAAAAAAATCGGCAGATCTACTTTAGAAGAGATAGTAAAATAAAATGATTCTTAGAGAATAACCTAGAAGAAAACCTTCGCCATGCAGCTAACCTTATCAAACTACTTGGAACTTCAAACTCTTCTATCAACACGTGACTTCCACCCACATATCCTCCTCTACAATTATTGCTTTCAGGAACCGGTTTAAAACTGTAGAAACTTTTTTCTTTTTACGTAGTTTCCTTCAACATATTTTTTTCTTCTTCTTACTCGTATATTAAACCAACTACCTATTTTGATGTGTTAATATTCAAAGCGCGAAACGTTTCTCCCAAAAATATTCTTCTCTCGCTTTGTTTACCTAAAAAAAAAAATTTAGATCTTTATAACAGTCTGAGACGTCAGAGGAAAAGTAGCCATTATGAGAACGAAGTAGATGATAAATATTCTTCAATCTGTACAGCTTCATAAAGCGCGTAAAGTGCGTATAAAATCGCTTAAGGTAAAAATTATAGCGTTAAAAAGAAAACCGTTTAATATAAAACAAAATTAGCGGGGGGGTTTGCAAAAAAAAGTAAAAAAAAAATTGAAATGCATTCGACACCTAATGGAGTTAGACATAAATTGTAGGTTTTTTTTTTCTTCTCTTAAATCTTTTAACTTCATCAGAAGTCATTCATCAGCCAAAGACAGCGTAACTTGTGTGTCATCTGGTCGGCAAACTTTTTTTTTATTATTATTTTACGTTTTCTTCGCTCGCTTATCTCCCTTAGGCTCCAGGCGTGGCTGACTTTAAAATACAACAACACCTGTTATGTTTTCTTAGCTTACCTAACTGTTTAAGAAAGAAGACACAGGAATGCCATCATCCCTAAAATTTGTGGAAAAATCGCCTCGTTAATCGCTTTCTACAGGTTTTTCTTGCCGAAATTTGATTCGATATCAATCAGTGGATGAATATATAATACATAAACACCACGTGAAGAAGCCTAGAGATATATTTGGACAGCGCATCGCTTGGTCTTTACTTAACATTAAAGGAGGATTTAGTCATTGGGCATGTTAATGGTTAACGAGAAATTCCTATTAAGACATCAAAAATCGGCGACCAATAAATATCGGTACGCGTTTGAAAACCTATTTCCTATGACCCATTTATAGCGGTCACACGATAGTAGCCTATCAGAATGTCGTTACATGATGTCACCAATCGATTTGGAGAGCCGAATCGATACGGAACAGCTTTATGTTGTAGCTTATGGAATTGGGCGTGGTGCAAAAATCAGACACTCTCAACCTAGGCCTAAGGGGGTTTTTGTTTAATGTGGTTTATATGTGATTTTCTTCTACCTCCTCTTATAAGAGATAGTTTAGAACATTTTCGCTTTTAAATATTTTATAAATGTAAAGTTTAATGTAGAAAAAAAAAA
>AYEL01056248.1:0-28569 GCA_000484575.1 Olivierus martensii
ATTAAAATTGTCAAGATCGCTAAGTTACGATCGGGTGAGAAGTAACGTCTTCCAGCTGGCCCTAGCCCTTGGATCGACTTTTGATAAATATCAAAAGTCGATTGTACTTATTTGATTTCATGTTATTTTATAAATGCGTCAAAGATGGTTTTTATGATTCTAACTTATTTTTAAGTATTCCTCCTAGACAAATGAGACCTAGACAATTATTTAAATGTGATAAATGTCAACTGAAAATATCTAGAAGGTCTTTTGTTCATCGTGTCGTACAAAATCAAGCGCTTATAAATTATGATATTTTTAACTGTACTCTAACAAAATGGTCTGAAATGTTAAAAAGTATTACCATCGCTAATGATTATTCTTTATGATCTTGATATTGTGTTTGTACTTGTATGTTTTGTATTCTTTTTCAGATAGTGTCCGAGATTTTTTAAATTCGGAGCTTTATCTGTTTTGTAATTAAATAAATAAATAAATTAATAAAATTAAAAATAAAAAATTCTTTAATTATGTCTGTTTTGACCAAGGAAATTTTCGTGTTAAAATTTCGTAAACTGTTGGTAAGATAATGAGTTTATACATACTGTATATATGTATTTCTCAGTTTCATATAGGCCTACGTTATACCAAGAAATGAATATTATCGACATATAAAAGAAAATCATAAATAAAAATAAAAAATCCTGTATTTTCCATATGGAAAATGCAGAATTTTTTATTAATTAATTAATAAAAATTTAATTTAACTTCCAGGCCAACTATACTGGAGTACAGGCGGTATGGCTATAAGCCGTCGGATGACCGTAGATTAAAATAACCCGTAGCCGCCAAAGACGAGGCTGGATCCGTTTGCATCGGCCACCGAAAAGTCCAGGGCCCGGGGAAATAATGTCCTTCCTGGGAGCCGTTGGAAGGGTACTCAGAAAAACTAGGCCCCGGAAAAGAAAAGCACCACCGTCTTATTATAGGTAGGGTAGGGGTGACCGGATTTTCCTTCCGGTCGCCTTTAGATTGTAACCGATTGCCGTCCGTCCGTTTCTCCGGTAACCACCCGAAAAGAGCCTACCAGTTTCCACTAATAGTTAGCCTTCTCCCCTACTCGCCTTTCGGACCGGCTTTTTAACTTCCGGTTACCGTAGCTACAGGCCACCATCCAAAAGACGCCACCGGTGGGGTGGAGTGTACCAGACCCCATCCGCGCCTCTCCCGAAAATCGTTCGACAGGTCGGCCACCCGCACCCAGTACCCCGTCTCCAACGGGGATATACGGCCGGTAGCGGGAGACAAAGTTCCGGTTTCCGCCAGTGGAGAGGGAACCGGATACCGTCGGCCACAAGCGGTGGTGGTGGATACCTTTCCGGGTAGGTGGGTATGGCTTAGCGTTGGCGCGTCCACGCGCGTAACCTATTCGGGGCGGTCCGGGCGTGGGGGTGCCCACGCGTATGGTAACGGTGGACCGAACGTCCGGTCTACCGTTACCGGATCGACCAGAAATTTGCCCGTCAAATTTCCGCCTTACCTGATAAACAAAGCGTTGGGGACCTAGACCGTTTGGGTGGTGGGGCTGGGATACGTCTATCCCCGCAGTTGGGCCGAGCGCGGTATTTCCCATATCGAAGTTGCCGGGTAGGAACGACCGGGCGGAGGTGCGGGCCACCCGCTTCTCTAATAGTTACGGAAGCCATTGGCGGCCGGATAGGGAAACCCTCTGGGACTGGGTTGACGGGACTTTTAGCGGAATTTGGCGGTGAGGTAAGGAAGCCCCTTAAAGGGTCGGATATAAGTAAAGTATAGATACCTAGGCCTCCGGCCCGCCTAGGTATCTATACTCTAACCAGGGAATACCGGACCGGTCCGAATAACCGGCGGCCGTAAAACTCGGACCGTCTAACGGCCACCACCACCGTTTTAAGCCAGTCCTACGGTCGGAGGGTGGGGCCATTCCGGCCGGGGTCCTCCACCGGCCCGGCTGCGGCCCCGCCCCCGAGTAATCCGATGGACGCAAACGGGCGTAAAATTGTATTGGGTACACCAAAATATAGGGAGGTAAACCATTTGGAGAACGGTACGAAGTAACAAATTGGTGAGGAAAGAATGTCCGGCACCGACAGTAAGTCCGGTATTCTTAAATGTGGTGGTTAAAAATCAAATAAAAAAGCGGCTACGTTTATGGAAACATTTTGGGAAAGACGACCATTCCTAAATGGTTGGAGACCAACTAAACGTAAATCGGAGTCTCTTCCATAAATGTTAATATTTTTAAACACCAGCGCTTTCACAAATTTCCCCCGACCGACTCCCGATTTACGGTTTAAACTCACCGGACCCGGTATAAAAGTCTTACAAAAGTTCGGGTGTAAGTTAGGGTTACCGTCTCAGGCGGAAGAAAGGACTTTTTCGATATTCTACTTAATTTCCAATTACAAAAATATTTATTTCTTTTTTCCATCCAACAGTTATTCTAGATATCTTTTTTGGCCGGTACTAGTCGCCGACCATTTACGCTTCTGCCTAATCTGTTTCCAAAATGGTTTTTTACTCATACAACATTTCCGGAAATCCGCGCACCGTTTTTCTTTCCAATTATAGCGCGCGGATAAATTCATTCCGTACAATCGACGCTCGACCGGTTCCTTTCCCGAGTCCACGAATAACTGGCTCCAAATTTGTACGGGTTGGGTGGGGAAGCGGGCCAGAAATACTCCGCCGTTTACCAGGATTCCCATCGACCGGCCACGTTTTTACCACTTTGGAAGTATTTCCCACGCGCCATCGAATTCCGGAAATCCGAATTTCTTCGAAATACCAGAAACGGTTAAGACCACCTATGTTAAATTTACATTTACCTCTCGGCGTCTGGTAAGTTAAAAAATTCTTTCTACCCGTAGCGTTAAAAACGACCGAAAAATTCGATTGAATAGCCCAGGAGTAGTCTAACGGTTTTCGGGTGGTGGTCCGGAAGGGTAACTGGGAATTTTTGGTCAATTTCTTACAGCTGGGAAATAATTAGCCCAGTTATCGACGGTATACAAACACCGTCGGCGGGAGAGACGCCCGGCCATTTCGAAAAGCCGGTGAAAAAAGGGGACGCGTCCGGGAAAAGGAGGGCGGACGATCAGCCTAGTCCGACCTCATTTCGTACGGACCGGCCAAACATTTTCCGTACTTTTCGTATAAAAATGTATCCTTAAATTTCTGAATCAGCCTAAAGGTGGTTGGGAATCTCCGGTAGATCGATTTTTTCGACCGTAAGAAAAAATAACCGTATTTTAAATAACTTTTACTTTTACCGTATTTAGGCGGGCCGAACGGATGGTTTAAAAAAGTGGTACGGGCGCGCCGACTAGCGCCGCCGCTATTAATATTTTTGAACACCAGCGCTTTCCCCGACCGACTCCCGATTTACGGTTTAAACTCACCGGACCCGGTATAAAAGTTAGGGTTACCGTCTGTTAGGCTTTTTACTGGGAATCTCCGGTAGATGGATTTTACCACCACCACCGAAAGGAGCCCCTAAGATGTCGGAACCTAGCCAAAAATAAAAAATAAGAGGTAACGGGCCCGGGTAGGCGTAGGCCGGAAGTTGGGCCTCCGAGGGCGGGTCCCGATGGAAAAGCCGTTTCGGTAAAAATAGAGAGTTACTTTTTCTATATAATTAAAAGCGGTATATTTAACCGGGTGGCATATTTTTGATAGAGAGATTTGCCGGAGGAGGAAAACCGAGAACCATCCCGCCTTTCTCCATTCCCCGTCCACCTATATAGACGGCCCTCCGTCATTTTAATCGGTGGCACCAAATATTATTTTATTGTTTTCCACTTAATTTTACGGATAGCCACGTTTTTCGACAGTAAGAAAAAATAACCGTACTTTAAATAATTTTTATTTTTACCGTACTTAGGCGGTTTAAAAAAGTGGTACGGGCGCGCCGCCGCTTAATTAGGAAAAATTTACTATCCATCCGGCCCGGGTCCGGTCTAAGGTAAAACAGTTCTGGAAAATTCCGGGACGCGACTGGGTAAAGGCGTAATTAATAAACACCGCCGCTCAACTTCGACTTTAATAATATAACTCGGGTAGATTTAAGGTGGTCGGCCGCGGCCCCGGGTCCGAACCGGAGGGCGCCTACCCGGTATAGACCAACGAAGGCCCGGTCACCCAGCCGGGACCGACAAGGGCCGTACCCGCGGCCGGCTGCCCGATAGGGCAGTCTAACCCGGCTCCGACCTAAGGTAAAAAACTTCCGGAAAATCCGCGCCCTACCATCCCTCCCGTTAAAAATTCCGGATTTATTTTCCGGGACGCGACTGAATAAAGGCGTAATTAATAAACACCGCCGCTTAACTTCGAATTTAATAATATAACTCGGGTAGATTTAGGGTGGTCCGCCGGTTGGCCGCGGCCCCGGGTCCGAACCGGAGGGCGCCTACCCGGTATAGACCAACGAAGGCCCGGTCACCCAGCCGGGACCGACAAGGGCCGTACCCGCGGCCGGCTGCCCGATAGGGCCGAGAGCCGGGTTAGCCCCGACCGGGCCCCACCCTTCGGGGGATTTTAAGGCCACCCCTCCACTAATATACCCACCTCCTAATTACTGGAGAAATCCTAATTACGAGAGGGAAACTGGCCGGTGACGCTAGCCTCAGTCGGCTCTTATCACCCGGTCCGTTTCCGTAATTTTGGCTAGCGTCGGATAATTTAAAAAGTGGACGCCAAAGGGTCCGAGAGGGAAACTAGCCCGAGTCGGCTCTTATCACCCGGTCCGTTTCCATAATTTTGGCTAGCGTCGGATAATTTAATTACCATACCGTCGGATACGGGATCGGCCCTTTCTACTTATTAGGCGGAGTCCGACGATTTAATGAAAGTCGGTGGACGGTTGCCTAGCCTTTCCGGATTAATAGACCTTTCCAGAAAATACCGGTCGATAAACGACCGAAGAGTGGCTAACCCGACGGGATTTCGAGGGCTTCCGTACCGACGGATACGGGATCGGCCCTTTCTACTTATTGGGCGGAGTCCGATGATTTAATTAAAGCCACCCATTCGGCGGACGGGTGCCTAGCCTTTCCGGATTAATAGACCTTTCCGGAAAATACCGGTCGATAGACGACCGAAGAGTGGCTACCCCGACGGGATAGGGCCCACCACCGAAAACTAGGCGGGAATCGAAGGAAAAACGAAGGGGCTCCGGTACGGAAAGGCGGCCGCCACGGAAAAACATAAGGGTGAGGCGGTACGGCCGCTTTTTATCCGGGACACGGGCTTCCGACCCGGGTACGGATCCGTCGGTACACTCGAATGGAAACTAATAAAAAGTATTTACCAGCGGGCTGGAAGAGCTTAGCGTCGAAAAAAGTGGACGATATTAAAGCCAGACGTTTAATCTATCGGTAACTGTTTGGCTGGGTGTAACTTTTTAGGCTATTAAGCGCCTAATAATATTAAGTCGCGCGGTAATGAAATTATCCGAAACAACTGTTAGAGGCCCGTAACATCGGCCGTGTTTAGCGCGCCCACTGATCCAAAGATCCCTGAAACTGAATGGGGTAATTTTTTGTCATCCGTCGCGCCCGTTTTTTACACGGTGACCCGTCCGGGATAACCATACTAGGGGACCGCCGATGGGAGAGTGGCCCGCCCGCTAATAATGGCGGGCGGAAAAGGAGCCGACCGGCGGAGCGCCACGGAATACCGGCTGGAAATATTTCCAGTCCGGACACAAGTTTAGCCAATAGCGGATAACCCGACCCGTCCGGGTGGTGGGTGCCCCGGAAAAAATGGCCGCGGCCGAAAGAGGCGCAAAAATCGGGCCGAGGTGGCCGTGGACGACGGCCCGGTAAGTCGTTACGGTAATTAGGACGAGCGGAACCCAAGTGGATCCCTCTACCAGAATACGATAAAAATGGAAAGTGGTTATTAGCCGTTGGAAGAATGAAAATATTTATTTTTACCATAAAGAAAAAGGACGCCATACTTCCGTTTGGTATCTTCCGAGATGAGAAGACTACGAAATACGGTCCTAAGCCATAGATAAAGAACGAAAGACGGAGCGGAGTTTTCCGCCGAAAAACATGGATACGTAGTTACCGAACATACTTAAACAGGAAACTCGGATTTTTCCATTTTCATCCGTCCTCCGAATTTCCATCGAAAAGATTTCCGGATATTTAATATTAACAGGAAATTACCATCCCATAGATTTAAGATATTTCCTATTATTTAATTGTAAGTAATTACCATCCGTCTATTTTACCAGTTAATATTTACTAAAAATAAAATGTAATGTCGAAGGAATTCTGGCATTAATAGATTTTTAAATGACCAATAAGACGGTCTTAGAAAGAAGTTTAAAAAGTTATCGATTTGAAAGACCTACTGTTGTTTACAAAATTTGTGTAAATATTTGCTTTAATTAAATGGCCTGGCTAAATTGGAAACGAAGGCCGTTAAGCCAAAATATGCATTTTCTGTCTAGCCGCGCCATTCCCGTACTTTTAAAGAATTAAATGTAAAAAAAAATATAAATAAATTTTTGGATTTTAAGGAAATGTTAATTTAAATGGTGGTACGGTCATCGACAGTTGTCATAAAACAGCGTGAAAAAAATGGAATAATTCGCATACGTCCGAAACAAATTAGCGGTTACCAGTTAACGTTTAACCGTTAGTAATTCCCAAACCCGGCTACCATCCCGGACGGAATTCTGGGGAAACAGCCCCCATCCGCCGGGTCGATTTCCGGGATTAGACGTTTCTGGCTGACGGTGGTGGGTAAAATTCCAGCCCCCTATTTACCTAATGCTAGTGATATATGTATCATTTCTAACTATTTAAGGCTAATGATAGTAAATTATGAATAATATCAATTATCTAAATTTATGAAAAGGCCCCTATAGTGTTTTTAGTTAATTTATGAGTCTCAACTCTAAGTGATAAATTTTTGCCTTTTGGAGCCATATTTAGTCTATTTTATGGAAAGTGTTGTGAGCGGGCTGGAAGAGCTTAGCGTCGAAAAAAGTGGAGCCGGACGTTTAATCTATCGGTAACTGTTCGGCTGGGTGTAAGTTTTTATGGCCTAATAATATTAAGTCGCGCGGTATCGAAATTATCCGAAACAACTGTTAGAGGCCGGTAACATCGGCCGTGTTTAGCGCGCCCACAGATCCGAAGATCCCTAGAACTGAATGGGGTAATTTTTTGTCATCCTGTTTTTTACACGGTGACCCGTCCGGGATAACCGTACTAGGGGACCGCCGATGAGAGAGTGGCCCGCCCGCTAGTAATGGCGGGCGGAAAAGGAGCGGAGCGCCACGAGTGGCCCGCCCGCTAGTAATGGCGGGCGGAAAAGGAGCCGACCGGCGGAGCGCCACGGAATACCGGCTGGAAATATTTCCAGTCCGGACACAAGTTTAGCCAATAGCGGATAACCCGACCCGTCCGGGTGGTGGGTGCCCCGGAAAAAATGGCCGCGGCCGAAAGAGGCGCAAAAATCGGGCCGAGGTGGCCGTGGACGACGGCCCGGTAAGTCGTTACGGTAATTAGGACCAGCGGAACCCTGTCCAGAATACGATAAAAATGGAGAGTGGTTATTAGCCGTTGGAAGAAGGAAAATATTTATTTTTACCATAAAGAAAAAGGACGCCATACTTCCGTTCGGTATGTTCCGAGAAGAGAAGAGGACGAAATACGGTCCTAAGCCATAGGTAAAAAACGGAAAACATCGATACGTAATTACCGAACGTACTTAAACAGGAAACTCGGATTTTTCCATTTTCATCCGAATTTCCACCGAAAAGATTTCCTTTTCCGATATTAATAGGTTCGGCGGAAAATTACCGTCCGATAGATTTAAGATATTTCCTATCATTTAATTGTAAGTAATTACCATCCTTCTATTTTACCAGTTACTAAAAACAAAACGTAAAGTCGAAGCGATTCTGGCATTAATAGTTTTTTAAATGACCAATGAGATGGTGAAGTTCAAAAAGTTATCGATTTGGAAGACCTACTGTCGTTTACAAAATTTGTGTAAATATTTGCTTTAATTAAATGGCCCGGCTAAATCGGGGCCGTTAAGCCAAAATATGCGTTTCCTGTCTAGCCGCGCCACTTTTAAAGAATTAAATGTAAAAAGATTTTTAAAATATTTTCGGATTTTAGAGAAATGTTAATTTAAATGGCGGAACGGCCATCCACAGTTGTAATAAAACAGCGTGAAAAAAATGCAATAATTCGCGTACGTCCGAAACAAATCGGCGGTTACGAGTACCGTTAGTAATTCCCAAACCCAGCTACCATCCCGGGCGGAATTCTGGGGAAACATCCGCCGGGTCGATTTCCGGGATTAGACGTTTCTGGCTGACGATGGTGGGTAAAATTCCAGCCGTAGCGCGCCGCCATATTTTTATTTCGGACTACCGCCGACAGATGGCGGACCGTACGGTCGGTTCGGCCGACTTTTGGGCGAGTGGGTACGGGTTTAAAACCCGGGCGGAAAGTCTTTCGGCACTCCTTCCCCATACTTTTCTTTTCAACCCAGCCATTTAAAGAAACTCGACGGGGCGCCACGGTTCTTTTCGCGCTTCCCGGTCGAATAACCGGGCGCGAGTTAGCCGTCGGTCTTCTCGTTTCGACGGCAGCTTCCACCCTTTCCGAAATCTTTCCGATGGAGGCCGAGGAAAACCCGGGCGGAGAGTCCGCGGGTATTTCGGCACTCCTTCCCCATATTTTTCTTTTCATTTAAACAAACTCGACGGGGCGCCGCGGTTCTTTCCGCGCTTCCCGGTCGAATAACCGGGCGCGGGTTAGCCGTCGGTCTTCTCGTTTCGACGGCACCTTCCAAAATCTTTCCGATGGAGGCCGAGCAATCCCCTCCCCGGGGACCCACGGCCGCGCCCAGAAAACCGTGGCTTTCCCGGTGGGAAAGGAAAGCGGGACGGACGGGCCTTCCCCATCGACGGTGGGAGCGTGGGCGCATCCGGCGGCGCGCCGGCTTTTGGCTGGGGAGGCGGCAAAAAAAAAAGGAAAGGCTTACCACTCGTCCGGGTCGCAGTCGCGGAATCCCTTGGCGAACGGGTTGCTAGCGATCTTCAACTGGGTGATCTGTAAGAAAAATGGAGGTGAGTAGCTCCGACGGGGCCGGGCGGACCACCCGCGGCTACCTACCCGGTGGTTCTGATAGGCGGTGACGGCCGTGAACTTGGTCTCGGGGAAGATAAACGTCTTGAAGTTCTCCGTTCTGGACACGTCCTCTCCTTTGGGATTGACGTACACCACGTGGAACCTGGGCTGATAACGGTGCATGGAGTTGAGGATGATCTAAAGAACGAGGCCGGAAGGTGACCACACCGCGCGGTAGGGCCGGACCGCGACTCCGGCGGTCCGGTTCCGCGTGAAGCGGCTTTTCCGGGTGGTGGTGGAGGCGGGCCGTACCCCGCGGGTTCCCACGTCCCCCCAAATTCCACCCGCCACCGCGGGCCCGACGCCCGGGTAAACGGTTAATAGGCGGTAGCGTCGGACCGCCGGAACGGAAGACCGGGCTCGGAAATACCCCGGCCGGGCCGGAAGTCGGAAACTGGCCGACACCGAGCGCTAAGGCCCTCGTTAATCCTAGGCGGTCGGACCGCGGCCCACTTCCGACGGGGATCGGTCCGTCTTCTTCTACCCCGTGGCCGCGCGCGGTTACGGGGTGCCAGTTCCGACCAGGATTTCTCTCTTCTTCTCTTTACTAATCGGGTAAATTTTTCTGCCGGAAACCCCGATAGGGGACGGACGGGCGCCGACCGAGGCCGGCCCGGGATCGACGGCCCCGGTCGGAAACCGGCCGATCCCGAGCGATAAGGCCCTGGGGAATCCTAGACGGTCGGACCGCGGCCCACTTCCGACGGGGGTCGGTCCGTCTTCTTCTACCCCGTGGCCGCGCGTGGTTACGGGATGCCAGTTCCGACCGCGATTTCTTTCTTCTCTTTACTAATCGGGTAAATTTTTCCGCCGGAAACTCCGATAGGGGACGGACGGGCGCCGACCGAGGCCGGCCCGGGATCGACGGCCCGACTCCATCACCACCAGCGGCTATATTTAGACTCACGTGTCCGTTGTCGTCCAGTTGGTTGTTGGTCAGCTTCAGCTTGTCGAAGGAGACGGCTTGCTTGCACCACTGAGTACCCTTGGCCGGCGAATCGGGATGGACGTGGATCCTGGGAGGCATGTTGGGATCGGCCTTGCCGGCCACGATCCAGCTGGAACTGAAAACCCAGAAATTACCGTTCCCGGCCAATTTACGTTTCTATATCGGGCCCACCCGGTTGACAAACGGGCCGAGTCCGCGGCCGCCGTTTATAAATACATCGGAGCCTCCTCTCTCTCCCACCGAAAATATGCGCTCGACTCTCGGTGTCTGGTCCGCTTCCATCCCCACGCCGACTTTCGTCCCCGCCTCGGTCGCTTCCACCCGCCTCCCCCGCTAGTAAGAAAAAAGAGAAAGTCGACTACCGTCGGGGCGGCGCCGGACCCGCGGCCGTCAACGAACGGTGGGTTTCTCTTCCGGTAGGCTCCTTCCCCTTTCCTCTCCCGTATTCTTCCGGTTTCGGCCGTCGGGCCGACCACCGGTAGGTAACTCGGCCGCGCCGACGGTCGGCGCGGGCCGTCGATCCACCCCCGCCCGGGCCCACCGTAGGCGAATTTCCACGGATAATCCGATTAACCGGCGGCCGAAAATGAAAAAAATGGCGTAGTTTGGTAAAGGTAGGTCGTAGGTCGACGGAAATGTTCGATTGGGAATGTAAAACCGCATCAAATTTCGTTGGAATTTCGAAATTACCTACTAAAATTACTGGACAAATGGGACTATTAGGCCCCAACTTCGGGGTTCCGTATATCCATAACGGCGGTAGAAAATAATTGCATATTTGGGTTCGGCGGCTTAAATTAGTGGGTGCGCCGTAAAGGGGGCGAATTTTCCATCCCGGAAATACGATACCCGTACCGGCGTTTAAGGGGCGACTCGGCCGGGAACGGTAAAGGATCGGTCCGGGGTCCACCGTAGGCGAATTTTCACGGATAATCCCATTAACCGGCGGCCGAAAATGAAAAAAATGGCGTAGTTTGATAAAGGTAGGTCGACGGAAACGGTCGCGTTGTATTGGGAATGTAAAACCGCATTAAATTTGGTTGGAATTTCGAAATTACCTAGTAAAATTACTCGACCAATCGGACTATTGGGCCCCAACTTCGGGGCCCCGTATCTCGATAACGGCGGTAGAAAATAATTACAAATTTGGACTCGGCGCCTCCAAATTAGGGGGTGCGCTATAAAGGGGGCGAATTTTCCATCCCGGAAATTCGATACCCGTACCGGCGTTTATGGGGCGACTCGGCCGGGAATGGTAAAGGATTGGTCGGGGTGGAAAGCCGGGTCCGGACGGATGGCAGTGGCCCGTCCGCCGCCGCGGTACGGAGGTGTGGAAAGCGGTGGCGGGACCGACGGGATACCCGCGAGGGACGGGGCGGCCGCCGACGGAATTAATTTTTTCTGCATTTATATTGCCTGTGGTTGATTATGGAATAATTATATGGACGGATTTTCCGTGGCGGCCTTTTCTTACCTGTGAAAGGCGTATCGGTATCTCTTGTCGTCCACCGGAACGAAGTCCATCATCAGGATGTAGTCGGCCAGAGGATCCATCCCGTACAACTTGACTTGGAAAGTGGGGAACATGCGTCTGAAAAAGGACCGAAGCTGACGGTTAGTCCAATCCATCCCGAGGTGCGCTTTCCCGCACAATTTCCAGATGGTGGTATTTCCGACGAAAATACCACCATCTGGAAAATAATTAAGTATATTGATACTAGTATTCCATTTCCCATACGTTACCTCCACTCGCGTTAAGTAACTACCCCTTATCTGGCCTAGATGACCCAGTAGACTTAACCGGGAGTAAGTCGGTAGCGCCCGACTGGATACGGTTTCCGAGAGCGGGCCGCGGTATTTTCCCACGAAAATACCGCCATCTGGAGAATAATTAACTATATTAATACTAGTATTCCACCGAATATTTCCCAGATCCACTCGCTTCCGTCAGTCGCGTTAAGTAACTACCCCTTATCTGGCCTAGATGACCCGCTAGACTTAACCGGGAGTAAGTCGGTAGCGCCCGACTGGATACGCGTCGTATAGTTTCCGGTCCGATTTGTAACCAACCGGCTGGGCCGGTCACAGAGCGGAAAAGAAAAATCGGCCGCGGCTTCTGGCCAAATATTCGAAACCCCTTCGCGTTTCGAATATTTTGAGCGGGCCGGTCCGATTTGTAACCAACCGGCCGGGCCGGTCACAGAGCGGAAAAGAAAAATGGGCCGCGGTTTCCGGCCAAATATTCGAAACCCCTTCGTGTTTCGAATATTTGATATACAAGATATCGAGTCACTCGATATCTGCTAAATCCATTGGATATGAACCACTTTTTGATATTAAATCTAATTACTTGTCTACACAGACTGACTCTGAATTTTCTGATGAATCGTTCAGTTACAGTGATCGGAAATATGAGAATCTTCTAAGTCTTGAGGGAATTCCAACTTCTCATGAATTTTCTTTTCCTAAGCCGCGGCCAATCCATCCATCCCGTCTAAAGAAACTCCGGGAAGAGAGTCGGACCTTTTCGCCTCGACTGCCGAAACCCGGGCCGGGGTTTTCGGTCTCTAGCGCCGGAAATCGCCGCTTTAAACGGAAGGAAAACCCACCTTTTTATCCGGGTGGGGGAAATAGCGCCACGGGTAGTAGGTAGCCCCCACCTTACACTCCGACGCCCGGGGTCGACCCTGTTCCGAATTTAAAACCGCCCGGCCGTCTAACGATCGAAACGCCTGGACCGACGACTATCTCGGCGACTCGAACTGTCCTCCACCCGGCTTTCCCCGCCTTCGGAACGTTGGCCCCTAAAAATCGTGCCGTTTCCACCGAGTCATCCTCTTCCGTTTATTAGCGGCCATACCAAGCTTTTCCTTCCCCAAATACTTTCGGTGCCCCTTCTACTCGGCCGGACCGATCGGGCGGCGGAGAACGGGCTTTCGGGGACCTGGTTCCAGCGTTCCACCCGTGGTCGAGAAGGCTGGCGGTACGGAAAACCCGGCAGAAAGGACGGCGTTTTCCGGCCCGAGTTTGGCCGAAGTTGGGCTGTTTTCACTCGGGTTAAACCGCCTTCTCACCGTGCGGTCCGAATCCTGGACCCGGCCACTAACCGTCCCCAGACGGTCAGTCCCGGGGACCGACAATTTCGGAAGAAAGAGTCCCGTCGGAAATCGACGGTGCCCAGGGCCCGGATAAACCGGGAACCCGCCGCGGGGAAGGGCGGCCGGAGCCCCGGCCGGCCGACCGACGGGTGGCCTTTCTGGTGTAAATATATAAAAGACGGAGGAAAGAAAATTTACGGGCACAGTTACCAGGCCAGGAATGTTTACTTTGACTTGTTGATGGGATGACCTTTCTCCCGACTCCTTCCCCTCTCATTCCCTAGAAACGAAGCGAGGAACGGAGGAAGAGAGACGAGCCCACCAACACGCGTCGACGAGGCCGTCTGCGGCTTGACACCAGTCTAATTAATGAAGGAGGCTCTGTGTTTGGATAAGGACGTACTCCCGTAATCCTGGTAACACACACAACTTATTTATCACGCGGTCGGGCCAAATAACGCATTTTCTTCGGGATCGAATGATGGCCGTTAGGAATAAATCACTACTCCGGTCCCGCGGGTGGGCCGTCCGCCCCCCGCCACCGCGCTATTTATACTTCTATCGCCCGGGCCCGGTCCGACGGCCCCAACGTAAACACCAGACCGGGAAACTCCACCGCGCGAATACCAGCGTCGGCGCCCAGTCCGGTCGGTCGACGCCCGGCCGCTCCGCGATTTCGGCCGCCCGGGGACCGGTGGAAGGCTAGCCCGCACCCGTCTCGGGCCGATATCACCGGCGAAATATTTTAGGTGGCGCCTCTTTAAATATAAACGAAAAGCCAGTTCACTAGGCGACAGTTTGTCGGTATGAATAAAGAAAGAAAATTTTCTGGCGTTACTTCTACGATAAGGAATATAAAACGTAGTACATGCCCGTAAATCGTACGCTGACCGATTAAAAAGTACGAAAAACGTTACGTTTAAAATTTTCCAAAACAATTCGTCACCGGGTATATTCCTACCGTGTTCTAGGCAGTTGGTATTTAGGTTCGCCACCGGTAACTATTGTTTGTAAACAAAATTATCTTAACGAATCTTCTAGAAACTCGTTCCGATTTATTTTTTAAACCGAAGGACCAACGACCATTTTAAATAAATGTATTAGAATAAAAGAATTATTAATATTCTTAGCAAATCTTTATTTTATTTATTTATTTACAAACTGAAAGCGTACATTTGAACAGTAGAGCCCCCATTAGAAAAGACGCGACACCCAGAACACAGATCAAAAGTCTGACAATATATATCGAAGTTAGTAGGCGATATTATTATAGCTAGTAGCGGCTCTAATGTGAAATGAGTTTCGAAATTTGTTGGTGCGAAATTTGTGTATATTTAGAAAATTATTCTTTCTGCTATAAAATTAAGGGACATGGAAATAAATCGGGTCAGGTGGAAGGAGACCTTCAACACATTTCAGTATTTCCGGACGATATAATCTATATGTCGGTCAAACTTACGATTATCGGAAAAGAATACACCCAAATCCTTTAAATAATTTATATGTATATTATCAACTGGTGTAATTTATATGTCAAAGTATAAGAATAGGAAATTCTCTTATAAAGCTTATAAGACGCGACTAACGTTTTATCCTCATTTAATTTCCAGCCGTTTTCCAACAACCATCCAGAAATAAAGTATAAGGCGGAATTAAGACAATTACGCTGGTCTAATCCCCGATTTTACGAAATGTTTTTATACGGTCCGCGTAACAAAGGATAAAATAAATTTAGAGAAAATAACGAATGGTTAATATAAAAGAAGGGCCCGGACAAAATATTTTTGTAAGCGGAGAAAATATGGTGGAAAAGCGCAGTCCGATAACGACCAGTAAAATAATTACGAAAAATCGCGTAATAACTATCATCGATAGCGTATATTTAAACTGCGCGCCTTTAAACTTTCTGTCAACTGATTCGAACCTTCGGCCTGTTATTCAAAAATTTCCGGTTATCGACACTTTAAGAGAAAGAGTAGTGAATAAACGTATAAAATTGATATACGAAAATAAATTTATCCATCTTCCCGTCTATTATTTACGCGACATCCGTCTAACGCGGTGGTTCTCAACCACCGCGCCGCGGCACACTAACGCGCCGCCAAATCTTTGACAGTGTGTCGCGAAAAATTAAAAATGAATAGTAGGTATATAATTGTACGAATCGTATATATTAATAGCGAAACGTGGCTGGCTGGATATCCCTTTCGCGGTCGAACCACTGTACCAGTTTCTATAAATAGGGTATCCTTAGAAAAATCTAACACTCGAATTTCTGCCACAGCCAAAATTTTTTGTTGTTTTTCATAATTTAAAAATTAAGGAATAAAAATTAACTTAAAATTATAGTTTATCTAAAAAGACAAAATCCGCGAGTGGCGCTATAACCTAATAAGGGCCGCCATTTAATGATCCCCTGTACCAGTATGTCCGTAATCCGAATGTAGCAAACGAGAACAAATACAATAATCTGTTAATAAAAATTCGTGGTTAAATCTAGATTATTATTTAAAATATTTAGGTGTTCCTCGACAGAAAAAAGGTTGAGAACCACTGGTCTAATGGCTAGACGGACAACCGATCTTACCCACCCATTCCACCGCTCTAAATACAGTGAGTCTCATGGTTATTCATACAGATCGCCAAATCTCTATTTATCCGCAATGATCAAACAAATTGGCTGAATAGTTATAATTTAATTAACACAAGAGTTTTGTATTTTGATTTGATTTATTTTCATTATTTGTTTAATTATAATTTCAGTTTATTGGAAGAAGGAATTAGAATTCCCAACTCGAAATTTCGAATTAATCATTTCATGGTACCAAAGTTCAATAGACTAAATGTAACTATTCGTTCTTTTCCGACTCGCTTATTTCTTAGTAGATATATTGATGTTGTATCTGAATTTTTATATCTAGATATTTCAGCTTTTAAAAATAAGATAAATTACTATACCAAGAATGGAGAATGGTCCTATTAACTTGGACCAATTCGAGAATAATGATTAATAATTCTTTATGTGCGATTTGTTTATATTATATTAATATATTTAATGTCGAGCGAAGATTAACTTTATTATTATTGTGTATTTTCATGATGAATGTTAACCCTTATAATGTATTTTTGTGATTGAATGTTTACTTTTATAATGTATAAGTGACGGCTGTGATGCAATGTTGATTGCTAAAGCTATTGTAAATAAATAAATAAATAAATATTTAAACTGCGCGCGAATTTGTTTAATCTTTCTGTCAATTGATTCGAACCTTTGGCCTGTTATTCAAACTTTCGGCTATCGACACTTTAAGAGAAAGAGTAGTGAATAAACGAGTATAAAATTGATATATGAAAATAAATTTATTGATCTTCCCCTCTATTACTTACGCAACATCCGTCTAATGCAGCGGTTCTCAACCACTAATGTGCCGCCAAATCTTTGACAGTGTGTCGCGAAAAATTAAAAATGAATTGTATGTATATAATTGTATGAATCATATATATTAATAGTGAAACGTGGCTGGCTGGATTATCCCTTTTGCAGTCGAACCACTGTACCAGTTTCTATAAATAGGGTATCGTTAGAAAAGTCTAACACTCGAATTTCTGCGACAGCCAAAATTTTTTGTTGTTTTCATAATTTAAAAATTAAGGAATAAAAATTAAATTAAAATTATAGGTTTATCTAAAAAGACAAAATCCGTGGGTGGCGCTATAACCTAATAAGGGCCGCCATTTAATGATCCCGTGTACCAGTACGTCTGTAATCTGAATGTAATAAATAAGAACAAATACAATAATCTGTTAATAATGAATAACCACGAGACCTAAAATTCTGCAATGTATGATTTAAATAATTTTTGTAAATTATTTTATGCTATATTTTAAATTAAATTTTTGTGAATTTATTTAGAAGTTAATAAAGAAAACAATAACGACAAAATACGACGATTAATTATTTTTATATATTTTTTATTGCGGATAAATTAAGATTCGACAATCTGTATGAATAACCACGAGACTCACTGTAAATATATCGGAATAGGTGAATTATTAATCATCCCGGTCAGTCTAATCATCCAGCCCCATATTTCCCCACGGTGTCGCTCCACCCTCTTAGGCCGAACTGACGCGTACCGCGGCGCCACCAAACTGTGGACGGTGGCCAATTATAATTATATTAATATGGAAACGCGTAATCTAACTCGGGTCCAGCCCCATATTTCCCCACGGTGTCGAACTGGCGGCCCTCCACCCTCTTAGGCCGAACTGACGCGTACCGCGGCGCCACCAAACCGTGGACGGTGGCCAATCATAATTATATTAATATGGAAACGCGTAATCTAACTCGGACGGACCGCTAACCCGAGTCGGTTTCGACCACGCCCGGTCCGTCCGAGTAAGATTACGCGTTTCCATATTAATATAATTACGATTGGCCACCGTCCACGGTTTGGTGGCGCCGCGGTACGCGTCAGTTAGTCCTTAACTAAAATGAGAATGACAGCGATATACTACCGGATAATCGGAAGTAATGGCGGCTGGACAGCTACGACGTATACTGCGAAACACTAGTTCGATTCTAAGGAAATATAACACCCGTTACTTCGTTTCGATCGGTCGTATAGGTACGGACGAAACTGATTTTTCGGCTGGGTGTAAGTAAGCGCTGTCCCGCCAGGGCGCATCGTTTGGCGCGAAATTTCTTACCGAGAAACGCCGTAAATGAAAAGCCGTATTTTTTTTAGAAGAGACAAATACAACCATCGAATTTCCAACAATTCCTGTCGGAAAGGTGTATAAAGAAGGCGCTAACGGGCTGGTTAAAGACGTATTTGTCGCGTTACTTAAGAAATGTAAATACAGTCGAAGCCGATTAGGGTGTATAAAGAAGGCGCTGGTTAAAGACGTATTTGTCGCGTTACTTAAGAAATGTAAATACAGTCGAAGCCGATTATTAGGGAGTCGGCTACGGGGGAAATTTGGATATAAGGGACAAACGCCTCCGGTTCCGGAGAAAAACCCACGTTTGGCGCGTCCTCCGATATACTGGATTCGGAAATTCGGCTATAAAGGAGATAATTTTTTGTCATTAATAATCATTTAAAAATTAACGAATACAAATTAAATTATAATTGTAGTTCCCGTAAAAAGACAAAATCCGCGGGCGGCGCTGTACCCTAAAATGGCGCCACCTAATAATTTGTTATATAAGTCGGTAGAAGTTTTAGAGTTATACTCCGGGTTTACCCGATTAAATGACAAGATTTCCGCTCATTTATATCGGCGGGTAATATCTAGTATTAATTACTTCCCATTTTACGTATAGTCTACCGCGGATACCAGATCCGTAACCGGTAATCGAATAATTACGCGATTCGAATAACCGATAATCGGTTTAATAATCATTTAAAAATTAACGAATACAAATTAAATTATAATTGTAGTTCCCGTAAAAAGACAAAATCCGCGGGCGGCGCTGTACCCTAAAATGGCGCCACCTAATAATTTGTTATATAAGTCGGTAGAAGTTTTAGAGTTATACTCCGGGTTTACCCGATTAAATGACAAGATTTCCGCTCATTTATATCGGCGGGTAATATCTAGTATTAATTACTTCCCATTTTACGTATAGTCTACCGCGGATACCAGATCCGTAACCGGTAATCGAATAATTACGCGATTCGAATAACCGATAATCGGTAAAAACCCAAACAACAACCCTATACACTGGGTGATCGATTAACGAACAGTTCGGATAACCAACACTTTTTCGAAAGAATAATAATTAATAATTATGTAATTATTAATTATTATTATGCAATTATGTAATGAAATTATTGATAACATTAGCTATTCCCTTCCGAGCGCTAGCCTCGACATATAACTGCGAAGAAATGCCCCAGAGAACTTTAAGAGCGGCGGCAGAAACGGTATTGTTAGCTCCTACGACGCTCGGATAGGCCATTCTTAGGCAAATAGAATGAATTTAGAATTTTCTTAAGTTCAGTCCTGGATATCTTTAATAGAGTTCTCCGTCACCACACGGTGGTAATGATAATTAGGCTAATTAAAACTATCGATACTTCGACATAAAACGAGTACTCACGTTCGAGCCAGATCGATTCTCGCGCAAACACATCACCAGAAACAAGAATAACGGTCGCGCCAATTTATCCGCACACGTTATTGTCAATCTGGCTAACGCGCGCGGCCACTTTTGCCATACTTACATGAAGAGTATATTCGTCTATCCATATTATTTAAAATATATACTTTTGTCGCGTTATTTTCTTAGGTTTTGTTTGTACGCGAAGAGTTCGAAAGCATCCGTTGAATCTATTTTTTTTTTTCATTAGAAAATAATTCGTCCCAGGAAATAATAAATTCGGAAAATTTTCTTTAAAAATATTTTATCAAACCGATCGATGGCTAATAACCTATTACATCGGAGAGTGTTACAAAATTTTAGGTATCTACGTAATTAATTTTGTAAAAAGAAACTCGACAACTTAATACGAACGACGAAATTTACTATGTTCGTGGTTAATTATATCGTGACAATTTGGAGTAACTCGGTAGTGTACGTGTATATTGGCGACAGTATCCATTATTTTATTTTTTCTTTTCGAGTCGAATTTTGCGAATGAAGGCCTCGAGACTGTAGTGGGTTCTAGTTTACGCGGCGGGCCGCCTTTTACCCAGCCCTGGTTTAATATTTCGATATTTTATTTCCCAAAAGAACAAATTATAGGATAATATATCAGTTTTATATTTTAAAATATTAATATTAAATTTAAGTAATGGGGAGTATTTTCCTGGATGTAGAAATACCCAGCGCCAGGGTAGCGATGTACTGTCGGGTTATCTGGAAGTAGGCTATAGTGGAAAACTGTCGGACGTTTACCGGGCCCACCCAACCACGCGCCGATTGGTGGCGCATTCGGATATAAGGGACAAAAAGCGTAGGTGTCCTCGATTCGCCGATAATGGGCTCGGACCGTAGTAACGGATATCGCAATTTTAACGAAAGCTTCGGTTTTGGCGACTTTTAACGGTTAAGAGAAAATCGAAGACGGATTAAATGAAAAAATATGATAATGGAAAGCGATTACGAGTTTTGGTTTTAAAACGTTTCTAATCGTGCTATCGGAATTCTTTGAAAAAATTTAGAAGCCATCCCGTTTCCGGAATTAAAAGGACTCGGACACGCCCGCCGTATACCGTAGGTCGGTCGAACTTAGTTACGCGAGAAACATAGTACGCGACCTAGTCCCGAAATAGAAAATCCTGGAAAGAACGTTTCATTCCAGATGGTAAAAATAAAGTTTAAAAACCACCATTCTGGCGAACGGCAGGAAAAGATAAATGATAAATAAAGCGGACCCCGCGGCCGTTGGCGGAATAATTATCAAAAAATCGTATACCCCGACTGGTGGTAGACGCGCCACTCGACCCGTCCCAAATTTTTACCCACTTATTTTATAATAAATAAATTAGCGAGTAGCGGAGTTAAGGCGTTTATTATCCAATGGCCGTGACGTAAAATAAATTAGCCTAGGTGGTAAAACGACGTTTTCGGTGCGGAAATTCTTTGTATCTGAAAGTGGAATTCCGTTCCCCTACCGGGATAACGCCGCCCGGCCTAAGGAGGTGAGGGCCTAAGTTTCCAGCCTCTTCTTCCGTTAAATCCCTGGTCCGAAAGGTATTTCTCTTTTAAATCGGAGTGGCTAATTAATTCCGCCTGGACGGATTTCCCAGCCGGGACCTTTCCCCTGGTACCGGGCTTTTAGTCACTTTTTACGGAACGACGGAAGGTGACGACCCATCTATACTGTAAGAAAGAGGGTGGAACTAAACCGAACGCTTTACCTACGTCCATATACGTGGCACGGACTGGAAACTATAGGAAATAATATCCGTAGCCTTTTTAAATAAGTTAGATAATTTATAGTAGAAAAATGCCGTGTCTACCTTTCCCCACCAGTTATACGGAAGGCGGACGGTCCGAAAAACGGTTATTAGTAGGATAAGTAAACGAGTTTCCTCACCGTTAAAGGCTAAAGACGAAATTACGTCGGATCCTTTCCGAAAATCTTTAATACCGGCCGAAGGACGACCCAGAAAATCTTTTAAGTAAATATTCAAAATCTTTTCCCGCTAAAACTCGATAAATAAATTTTTATGGCCGACGAAATCACCCACGGGGGATGGAACTAACCGCAGCCACAATATATTAACTATAGTTGGCCATTAGATTTTTAAATCGGACCAATTTCTATTAAAGTCGACCCGGAAGAAACTGTACCGGAGATACCTATCCGCCTATTACAAAAAGATAAGTAGGGGGCTACGAGGAAGACGGCCTAATTATTAAGGGAACAAAATCTAAATGGGGACGATCGTTAGAAAGAGAATACGCCGATCGACCGTATATCTATTAGCTTCTTCCGTCCGCGGCTTAACAATTCCTAGGGTTCGGACAGCGAAACGTTTCCGCGCTCACCAAGGCCGTATCCGTAACTTTTAAAACGTCGTGTCCGAGTAGCCGATGACGAATGTTGTAAAAATAAACCAATCGAAGACGCCGAAACAAAAAGTTTATTTCGTGACGAAGAAACAGGTTGTTTTATCTATTTCGATCGAATCTATGATTTTGATAAATGTAATGTTTAATTTAATACTTTTGGTACAATCGTATAGCGACGAGTAGTGGTGGATAATACGCGCTTTGTTATTCTAAAACTAAATAATATTTTATAAAGCCGCACCAGACCAATTCGATTAGCTGTACTGTATTCTGTTACTTACCATCTGGTGTAAGTTGGTCCGTTATTCTAGCCCACGTATTATTTTTTGATATTCTTTTCGGGATTTGTGGTAAAGACAAACGTTTTCACCCACCAAATTTATAAGTATTTCGTCGTTTACCGCCATATTTTTCCAAGCTCTCGTTTACCACCGAGTAGTTACTTATTGGCTATGGAATCGGTGACGTCAATCCGTATCCAGCGTAAAATAGGATAGAGGTGTAGTCGATCCGTTGCGTCATTTCGCTGTCGGCCGTGGCTAGGATACCGGCTATTTACGGATGCGTTTCGCTGGACGAAATCGTACAGTGGAAACCGCGACTACAGGAGGAGGCGAAATACGGAATAAAGGTTAAATATCGTCCCGAGTTTCGAAATTTTTCCAGAAGCGATATGGGGCCGAACCCGGCTGGAAATTTATCGGCTGACGGAAAAAGTCGCCCTCTACCGTTTCTAAAATCGGTACCGGAAGAAAATTTCCCACCACCTATGGCGCCGGTAAAGGCGGTCGGGGCGCCTCTTTAATCCGGAGTTATCCAAATATTTCCCCCCACTCCGACTTAGATAAAGGTGGTGGAAATCAGACAGAGCGCCGCCTACGGAAGGACCGTCCATAAAGGTTTCCGTTTTATCCGACACCTAGGTAAATGGTATTTTCCAAACGCTGAAGCGGCCGAATACGGCGGCTTAGGTCCGTCACTTATACCGTGGATCATCCGGGGCGGTATGGTATCCCGAAGAACCGGGGTCTAAACTAGGGGTGGGCCACCTCCGGCTACGTTATTTTATTATACGTAATACCTACCCTACGTATCTGTACTGGTCTTTTTAAACGAATACTATTATGGTGGATGGTTTTTGTTTCGGCCGGTGGCCCACCATAAATTTTTCTATACGGCCCCCTACCACAAAAGGTCACGACTTTTATCCCGAGCTGGTAAAAATTTAGAGCGCGGTTTTTTACGAATAAATAATATTTCCGATCACCACTCGGTGCATCGCTACTTATTATATATTTAAATCCAATATTTTCTCTTACCGACTCTACAATTATTGCGTACGCTGATGATATTAAACTGTTAAACTATAAATATTCCTTATCGCGAAAAGACATCGATGACTGGTTAACCAAAAATAGTTTATCTTTAAATCCGCAAAAATCACAATACATTTTCTTTACAAGAAGAGTCGATACACCGAAAGAGATTTTTATTGGAAATCACAAGATAAATAGAGTCTTTCACACTGTAGATCTAGGAGTGATATTTGATTCAACCCTTACTTTTAACTTCCCGATAAAGAAACTAAGAATTAGACAAGGAATTCTCTACAGAAATATCAACTTTATTAAATCACTACACAAAAGAATTTTACGCTTTTGTTATATCAATTTTCGACTATGGCATCGTAGTTTGGTCTTCGATGGCTAAATCTAAATTATTCGGACCCGATGAAATTCTGAAAAAAATTAAATCTACTTTCTTTAACTATGTCAAATTCTCGACTGATATTCTCCCTATTCAAATTGAAAAAATGAACATTGATAACCGAATTTTTTATTATGATCTAAAATTTCTTCATTATTATATCAATTTAAATACGCGTGATTCTGACATCTTAATAAAAATACCGGATGGCGGACTAAGAGCCAACTTTTTACTAACATACAAACATATAAGACTAAACTCGACTAAGAGATCTTTCCCCTATCGTCTAATTGAAAAACAGGATTTGATTCCATGTGATCTTTTTAATAATACTCATCTACAATTAGTTCAATTTTTAAAACAACACTCGCTAAGGATAAAATATATGTTATGATTTGGTCTTTATTATTGATGTGGTTCTCTACTATATACGATTTTAAAATACTCGTATTATTAATTGTTATGTATGGTCGGTGTCTGTTTATAAACAACATTTGACCTGTACTTTATTAAATTAAATTAAATAACAAACGATGTCGGCGGATTTGTTTCCAAAATAAAAGTAACCAGGCCCGAATACATTTTAGAGGCGGCCTCCGACTCCCGACGGGTCTTTACTTATTCCCAGCCCGGACCCGAGTGGATGCCGGAAACAAATGGCGGCCCGAGTGGAGACGGCGGGCATTTCCGAGGGGTGGGCGCGGTCGTTCCAGACGGGAAAAGTAGGTAGAGGGCGGAAAACCAGCACCGGGATAAAATTAATATAAAAGATTTAATAAAATTTTTCTCTTTCCCTTATACAGCCGAATAACGTGGTTTAAATCTGGCCAAAGACGCGTCTCATCGATTAATAGGTATGGATCGGGGGTGGGCCCCCGTAGTTAATAGTCGTCGCGCCAAAAACTTTATCGATAAATAAAACGAATGCAAAAAATATCGAATGTGTTTCGTATCTCGGCCATATAGTTTATGTAATTGCGAAAGTAATAAATAATAATTGGTACGGTGTAAACTGTAGATGTCATTAGTGTCGTACCTGCAAACATTTTAAAAGGCTTACAAAAATAGATTCCATTAAACCGTTAACCGGAATAAAGATGGTCGCGTAAGAAATCGGTGGCAAAATATTTTCAGAATCGAATAAAATTGTTTTGTCTCTCAATCGGTCGGATACCTTCCGTAATTTCACGGTGTTTGTATTCGATATTTACTAAACAGCTACGCTTTTCATCGTTGTTTCGGTCTTAAGACGATTAAATTAGCGTTTTAATATATAATTTAATTATAAGAATTTCCACCCGGCTCCGAAAACGGCGTTTTACTTTCTTCGGACCCGTTGGTATAACGGCCGACCGAGGTCCGCTAAGAAAATTGGCTTAATTTTAACCCTTTGACCATATTTTAGTCGACCAATGCGCGCCTTTAAAAAGTTTAGCGTCTTTCTATTTTGCTATATCGTTTCCTAAGAGTTTTATCGCCTCGAATAGTTATTAGGCCGAGGCGGGATTTGGGATGATTTTTTGGCTATTTCGTTCGACGCTCCTTTCCCAACAGATAGATTACCGAAGGGCGGGACGGTTTCTAACCACGGGCTACACCCGATCCGTGAAGGGGGCCGGATGGCCCGGGCTAGCCAAAAATTCTTTCGGAACGCCGGGCCCGGCCCCGCCCCCCATAAATTTTGGAAAAATGTGGGGCGGAGGCCAAATCCCGGGGAAATTTCCGGTCACCACCCCGGGGCCCCGTATAAAACCCGCTAACGGACGCCACCGCCCGTCGGATGGTGTAATAATATAACGGAATTCCGCCGTCCGGGGAAGAAAACCATCCGTAAGGTGGAAAAATTCTTAGGGCCGCGGACAGAAATTTCCTTAACGGCTGTTTATTAGCGGGAAATAACCTCTAAATATATCGGGATTCCATTATTTTGAATGGGAAGCGCCCGCTTACACCAGATCCCGTATGGTAATTTACGCGCGATAGGGCCGGGGAAAAAGCGGCCCAGCCTCCGCCAACGGGATATAGACTTTAAGTACCCGCCGGAACCTCCCATCTTTTCGTAATTCCGTCGGAAAGACCCGTCGGTCGGAGTGTCGTTAAACGCTTTACGTCGGTGGTATGGCGGCGCGGTGTTATATATTCTTTCTAAAACGGCACTTTCCGCACCCATCCCACCATCCCGTTGGTGGGATATCAGCGAATATTCCTCTTCCCAGTTATGTTTTCGCCTGTTAGACGGGAGTCGGCCAATAACGCCAAAATCGATTTGGCGCTTACCAATACATTTTGGCCGATAGTCGAATCGACTGTACAGTACTTACGACCAACGACAGAAAAGAAGGGAGAAGAAAAATACAATATTATAATTAAGGGATCCGTAGTAATTCATAAATCGCTGTACATCCCCAGTGGCTGGTGTAAGTAGACGCGGCTAGCCTACACCCGCGCACCCCACCTAACCCGTACACGTAGGCTATAAAATAGCGTTAGGCCGTGTCGGTAGACCAGACGGGCGCTTAAGTAATTTCCACGTTTCAAAAATTTAAATCGGTGTTTCGGGGCGCCCGCCGGGCGGCGGGAGGAGTTAGGCGGTAAAAAACCCGCGGCTAATCGGACTCCGCTCTTTCCGGTCCACCGTTTCGGGCCCCTTTCCGTATCGACCGAGGTATACATCCGGAATATTTGGGAAAGGGCCCGGGCGGTCGGGAGGGACCCACCACTCGACGGGGTGGTAGGGACGGCAGAATATTGGGGCCGGTGGGAAGGCTATCGACGGAGCCGCTACTCCGACTCGTCTTTCGTTACATTTCGGGGTCGAAGGCCGCCGTAAACAGTGGTCGAGTAAACACTCTCCCACCGCTAGATACGGACCCGGGTCAGAAGCGGCGGCCGGGGTCCAAAGAGTACCAGATAAGGAAAGGGCCGAGACCGACCCGGATCGGCCGCCATCCCAACGCCGCTGGCCGGAGACCCCGCAGCATTTCGGTACGGGGTTAAGGCGCCCCGGACCATATCCTACCGGGTCCGGTAGCCCAAACTCACGTCGGTATTAAAACCGCACCGGAACTAACCGAATTTTCCGGTAGCGTAATTTACGACGTGTAAATTTTTTCCCGCGGCGCTGTTAGGCTACGTTCACACCGAGCGCGCTTCGCTTAGCCTCGCGCGCCTAGTGTATTCTCCAGCGAAGCGCTACGCGTAGCGATTAAGCGAGCGATGTTCGCATCGAGTGCTCTCTCCCGTAGAAGTATTCCGAGGTGAAAGCGTCGTGCCGGTAAGAAAAACATTAAGAAAATTGTTACTATCGCAGAGCGTATCATTTAAATTAAAACAAATAAGAAAAAAACGAAAATGGTTTCATGAATTTAATAAGGAAAGGTGTAATTTAGGAGAATTTTATCATCTGTATAGAGATGCCAGACGTTATCCCGACAAAGTCAAAGATTATTTGAGAATGTCAAAAGAAACATTCGATATTCTTTTGAAAATTGTCGAACCTCATCTTTCTGGTCCAGGCACAAATTACAGAGAAAGAATATCCGCGGAACAGCGGCATTTCATAACTATCAGGTAAGCAAAATAGTTTAATATTCTTCGTCTATTGCATTATCGTGTAATTAGGCATAAAGTCCTAACAATTACTACAGGTTTATTTTAAATTAAAAATAATTACCAATTAAAAATACAAGAAAATAAATTTAATCGTGTGTAATTAAGATTGAATTAGACTGACAATGAGTCTTCTTGGGCAAAATAATTCTTTAGGCCACCCGATGTTATATTGAAAGTATCATTAGAGACATTTTTGCTTAAAGTAACAGTAAATAGAGCACAACCTATTTAGCAAAAAATACGATGCAAGATACTTATAATGCCCTAACTATGCTTTTATCAAATCAATTTGCAATAAACTGCAATTTCTTAATTTCTTAAAAATTTCTATTAGTATATGGAATCTTTACTTATTTCCATTATTATTAATTTTTTGAAATTAAAATAAATATATATATATAAAATTGAGGTAACTTAATTTACTGTCATTATTATAGCTTCCCGCTTAAAAACAGCACTTATAATCCGTTCCTCCATCTCGAAAACGTATAGCGGAAAGCGCAGAAAACGAACACTGCTCGAAACCAAGCGCTTCGCATACATTACCGCTAGACGCCTCGCGTATCGGAACGCGAACGATGTGAACGTGTTGGTTTGAGACTATATGTTGGTAAATGATGTTATCACGCTTAGCGTTAAGATCATGCGAGAGGCTAAGCGAAGCGCGCTTGGTGTGAACGTAGCCTTAGACGGACCGAACCGGGCGGATGGACGGAAGGAAAATAAACACCGCGTCTAGAGTAGCCCGTCCAGTCAGAAATATATACGGTCGGGCGGTAGCCGGACTCGGAAAGTACGCTATTAGCGACGACGGTGGTCCCGGAGATAGCCTAACCACGTCGACCCGTCTGACCGTTTTTTTAACAGATGATGTCACTTTCCATTCAGGGAGAATACTAAGTGATGGGGCGAAACCAGCCCTTCCACCGGCTGCCCACCCCTTCCGAGGGGACAGCCGGATGGTGGAGGACGGGGACCGACGGTCCGGGCCCGGACCCCACGAAAAAAGTTTTCTAGGGGTGGGACCCGATACTCGAACCCGGGTCCTCCAGAGGGGAAAGCCGAAGCGTTTCCACGCGGCCAATCCGGCCTTACCGTCAGAAAGGCATCCGGTACCGTTTTTCCCGGGTGAGGTTACGATTATTAATGGCGGAAGAGCCACGGCCGGCTGGGGATTTTCTACCAAATACGGCGGGTTCCGGTTCCAGTGGCCTCGTCCGAGTTTTTTAGTAACCCGTCCGACCCGAGCCGGGGCCCCACCACCCACGCCATCTAAAGACCGTACCGGGACCCGGGCCGCGGGTCGGTTAACGGTCGGGCCGATCAACGGGTATTACAGACCCGGGCCAGGTCCGGTGGACGCGCCGCTTCCCATTTTCGCCACTCGGCCAGGTCCGGTGGACGCGCCGCTTCCCATTTTCGCCACTCCTTTTCGGCGGTGGCGCCGGCCCGTTCCCGGACCGAAGTTTCTCCAGCACCCAGAGGAAG
>AYEL01056260.1:0-13769 GCA_000484575.1 Olivierus martensii
AGTTTAGCCACTATTATGGAAATTATGGATCAGTTTATACTAAATGATTCAAATTTTGATAGAAGTTTTAAGGCAAGACAAATTGTCGTGGATGCGATGTCTTGCTATCGACAATTGCTGAATGAAAGAGGAAAAGACAAATCACATTAGATGATTTCTTAACAAAAAAACAAAAAATGCCAAATGAGGAAGAACCTTCCTCATCACAAATATAAATTATTTACTTGAATATTTTTGATTTTAATGAATGATTTATGATTACAAATCAATATTAGCAATAAAAATGTCTATAATTAATATAATACAATAGTAATAACGATATTTAGCAATAAAAAATGTCTATAATTAATGTAATACAATAGTAATAATACTACAAAATAAAATAAAAGATGGTATGTATATTTTTTAATTCACTATCCTGTTTGATTTAGCGCTTGGTTTTTTGGAATATATCCCGAACTTTAAACAGGGTCTTACTGTAAATAGATTTTAGGGGGCATAAAACCGAAAACAATACTTGAGAGGAGAGAATTTTTATTAATGGTGCTTTGTTAAATTTCATTTAGCGCTTGGTTTTTTGGAATATATCCCCAACATTAAACAGGGTCTTACTGTAAATAGATTTTAGGGGGGATAAAACCGAAAACAATACTTGAGAGGAGAGAATTTTTATTAATGGTGCTTTGTTAAATGTTTTTTTCTCTTGAAAAGAAAAGTTTAAATAATTTTTAGTTTGTTCATATTTAAATGCCTAGTTTTAAGTAATGAATTAAAATTGGAAAATAATACAGTGAAACCTCTCAATAGCGGACACCTCTGGGGAACAGAAATTTGTCCGCTATTGAGGATAATGGCCATCTGAGCCATCCATTTTTTCGCTTGGTGTGATTTAGCACGATACGAATTTTCGCGTTATATGAGTAACAAAGTCGATAAATTTAGCATTAAATGTTTATTTTAATCATTAATTATTTATTTATACTATCTTTCGCAATACCAACATATAAACAATAAACAAATATTGTATACTGTAGCTTGAAACAGTAAAGAAATTAAAACATAAATATGTAATTTTCATAAAGAAGATAATTATAATTTAATATTTTGAATGCTACTTATTGATACGGTATTATTATAAAACTTGAAAACTTATTATAAAATGTGAATGTAATCTCAGGAGTGTATACACTATTCTACACTTTGGGGAAAAAATCTGACATCTTACTTTGTTTTATTTTACGTTTTTATACTTCATTCTCCAGATGCATTTCTACTTCCGCTATTAATTTCAATCCTGTGGAATCACTATTAAAAATAAAAAAATTTTTTCACGATTTTCGTTCGTCTTTCAATTTTGAGCTGTAATATGGTACTTTTATTAGTTTTTATTGTCCGTTATTATCGAAATTTAAGTGTCCGTGTCCGTTATTGAGGGTGTCTGCTTTTGAGGGGGGATGCTCCTATAGACATCCATATATTACTGCCGGGGAATTACAAAGTGTCCATTATTAAGGGGTGTCCATTAGGTGAGGTTTCACTGTAATTTTAATATCAATTATTGCAACTTAAAAGCCAGCACAATTTAAAGGGAATTTGATGACTTATTAGTAATATATATAGAAATATTGAAGTTCAAAAAGGAGAGTTTTTTTATTATTTCTGTATTAATTTCAATCAACAGTCATTGTTTTATGCATACAACAGAACAATATATTTTGGTATCTTTCACTCCTTATCAGTTTTACTTTTTTTTAAATAAATCGGAGCAGTCAAAAAAAATTTTTTTTTAATTTTTGAACAAATGATTTTTTTTTATAGTATTTAGAAATTTATGAAATGACAAGAATGAAGAGATGCATGTACCTGTCATTACTTTTTTTAAAAATTAACATATTTGAATTAATTAAAATTAACTAATTGTGGAAAAATCATTTACTCATACTTCATACTTTTCTGATACTTGATGATTAACTAGTTTAAAAAATAAAAGTTTATTACTGCAAACTAATTTTTTAATAGAGAAATATGAAATTTGTCATAAATAACAAAATACATGTTCTTTTAATCTGTTGAGGTCTGTTGATTTGTATACATGCCATGGAAGTGGAATAAAAACAATAAAAAAACAATTAAAAAATTCAATCCTGATTTACTCTATGCAGCTATTGCAAAGTGGTTTTTTTTTTTTTTTGCATTTATTGGGTGAAAATGTGTGCCTCTAATGATAGGTCCTAAATTTATCAATTGCTGAAATTTGTTTTTAAATTATTACATTTTCAAGATAGAAAATTTGAATGGATTGTATTAGTAGAATTTGGATTATTTTTCATTGAATTTTATCAATTCTGCTTTCTATTCTATTATATTTTATTAATCTTATTTTGATTTTGGGATGAGATAAATTTATTTTTGAAATTTTAAGTAAAACATGAAATTTTAGTATAATGAGCTCTAAAATTTATAAAACTGAAAACATGCTGCTGATAATACAAAAATTTTGATTAATTCTGCTAAAATAAATAATATTGTTACTTATTTGTTCATTTATTGTTTTATTTTTATCAATAATTAAGCAAAATACAAGACAATCCTAATGTTTCCAGCTATAAAAAATTGGCGTGGCAGTTTTTTGCGGCCAGTTTTTTCAGGAAATCACGACCAAGCCTATTTTACTGCACTACATGGATTATTGAATGTAGTATGCCAACAAAACATCTGCAGGCCAATTAAAGTAAAAAATGTTATAGCTGTTTATATATGACAGTGGACAATTTTTATATATGTTGAGTTTGTGGATAGAAATTCGAAAATTTATAAAAAAATTAAAGTAAAAATTATTGAAATGAAAGAAAAAACATACAAATAAATATATTTTATTAGAAAAAATATCAATATTTTAATAAATTTATGTCATTTTTGAACTAATTATTTGACATAACATAATTAATGAATATATTCATAACATTTCATTTTTTGTTGATAATTTTTTAAATATGATCCAATTTCCTTCATTCATAGCTTATTTTATTCATAAGGCTTGCCAGTATCAAAAAATTGCAAATATATTGTTAGATGGCTAAGATTTCATGCAAAAAAGTAATGTTTTCTTCAATCTTATGTAATGAACAAAAAATTGCGAAAAAAATAAAATTTGAAAAAATTTTTACATCATTAGAATAAGAATAAAAAATGTAATAAATTGTAAAAAAAATTTTAAATTTTGATGAAAATTAAGCAAGATTTTACAATATTAATAATTTGCATATTAATTAGGTTTATTTTAAAAAACCTCACAGATTTACTGGATTAAATTAGTAGAAGTGCACTACATTAATTTTAATTATTAGGTTCCCAACAACAACATTCCAAGATTGTTTTAATTTTTTTCCATTAAATACAAATATAAAATTGAAATCATATGATATAATATTCTCATATCCTGCTTTCTAAATCTCATAATTCCTAAATGCTGCAGAAAGAAGTTATCATATATATTAATAGCAAAACATGGCTGGCTAGTTGGATACATGGATATTCTTTTTGCAATTGAATCACTGTACTGATTGCTATAAATAGGGTATTGTTAGAAAGGTCTAATCTTCAGATTTCTGCAACAGTCAAAATTTTTTATTGTTATCGATAATTAAAAAATTAAGCAATAAAAATTAAAATGTAGATTATATTATTGCCAATAGATGGCAATAAGTGTTAGTAGTTTAGGAATAACATATAACTTAATTAATTTCTAAACACCATTATATCTGATGTGATGTCATCCATTATGTTACATCATGATGCTGTCATATTGGGGCTGTGACATCATCACCATGGCAAAATCCATTGTAATATGTTGGTTTTATATATCCAATTATAATGCTAATTTAACAAATACAAATTTTGCAATGACATCACAAAACACTAATAAATCAGTGATGTCATGATGATATAATAATGTGTGATGTCATAATTTATTGGTGTTTTGTTATGTCAGTGGTGTTCAAACCATGGGTTGCCAAATTCAAAGAAATTTATTTGGCAATAAAAAATATAAGGCTTTTCTTCTATATGTATCAGGTACCAGTAAAATAGTGAAATGAAATTATATTATTTATAAAAATAGAATTATATTTTATGAAAACAGTGTAAGGTATGTGCTGTATTAGTACAGCACATACTTTATTTTGAATTCTTATGATGTAAAGTTTTTTAAAAGTATTTTTCATTAAAAAATATTTACACCCATATGCATAAATAAAACCGTTGTTTCATAAAATTGTGTTTTATTCAGCACAATTTAAACACAAGTGCAAATCTCAGAAAGAATTTCAGTTTAACTACGTTGACAATAAAAAAGTCTTCTGTCTATCCAGGACAAAATTTTACACAAAATGGGAGTCGGAAATGAAAATAGTTTGCGCATCACTGTGTTATGTCACCCATTATTATGTCATGATGTCGTTATCATTGTGGGTGATGATTATTAATAATTAAAAAATTAAGGAAAAAATTAAAATTGTAGTTTTTAAAGAGACAAACTTTGCAGATTGCACTAACCTAATAATGGCCATCATTTAATGATTCCTTATATGTTTTTGGAGCAGTTTTTTCCAATCATACTCCAAGGATCAATTCCTAAAGAGTGTTATCTGCTCATTTATATGAGAGTAATAACTAGTATAGTATTATTATAACTGCAGGTTCATTGTGCAGCAAAAGATATAAGTTTTTAAAATCTAAAAAAACAAATATATGAATATCATCACTGTGTTATGTCACCCATAATTATGTCATGATGTCGTTATCATTGTGGGTGATGATTATTAATAATTAAAAAATTAAGGAAAAAATTAAAATTGTAGTTTTTAAAGAGACAAACTTTGCAGATTGCACTAACCTAATAATGGCCATCATTTAATGATTCCTTATATGTTTTTGGAGCAGTTTTTTCCAATCATACTCCAAGGATCAATTCCTAAAGAGTGTTATCTGCTCATTTATATGAGAGTAATAACTAGTATAGTATTATTATAACTGCAGGTTCATTGTGCAGCAAAAGATATAAGTTTTTAAAATCTAAAAAAACAAATATATGAATATCTTTTGAGATAACCTTCACTTCAAATAAGCATTTTGTAAAAAAACATTAACCAACAATGAAAGAATAATCTTCAAATGTTTTCAAGCAACTTTTTCTACAAGAAATTAAGTACTTACTTACTTATAGAAAATTGTATTTTCTTAATGCAGACTCACTTTCTTGGAAAACTAGAATCAAAAAACATAAACAGAGCCTATGTAGTCAGAATATCACCATGGCCTTCACTAAACATTTCATCGAATATAATATAGACATTGATTGGAATAATGCTACACTTCTAAAATACATTCCAGATAAATATGATGGCTATGTGTATGAAGCTATTGAAATCGAAAGGGATCAAATATAATTCTACTGCCATTAATAAGAACAATCCTATTTTAATACCTTTGGTTTGGAAATGGCTTATACAGCAAATTTCATGATCCTGATTTTGTCATTTTTTTTTATTTATTTTGTGTATTTTATTTTCTTTTATTTTTATTCTTTATTTATTAAAAAAATTTGATATTCATACATTTATTTATATTAAAAATTTAAATTTTAATAATTTTTGCTTCAGTTTGTATTTTTTAAATCTGTTCTATCAGTAGAATATTGTATATGTTCGATTGAGGATAACTATTGAATGGCGGAAAACGTTATCTAAATAAATAAGTATTTAATCTCCTACTTCTGTACTTTTAGTTTATTTCATTGTTATTAATTGTAGGATGAATCATTATATGATAATTATCTTGCAGTTATTGTCTTTATTTGTTGCAGTTCTTTATGTAACTTAGTATATGCAAAAATAACTGAATTAAACTATATAAAATAATGTTTGCTGAAAGGAAATAATAATAATAATAATTATTATTATTATTATTATTATTATTTATAATAATAATGGGGATCCCGTGGGCCTACATGTAGAGTGGGGCCGTCGGGGGCACGGTATCCATGGGGTGCAGCCTACACGGTCCCCGTGCAATTACTACACAATCGAACTAATGCTTAATAAAATATATAGTAAATAAATTTGCAAGATAACTTATTATTATACAAAAATCAAATTGTAAAAGTCAGGATTTGTTTTATAATTGGACTGATATAGTATGGTCATCCTAACTTAGATCATTTCATCTAATGATGTTTTGTACTCTGAAATAGTTATTTCCCCTATATCCAATAAATTAAATCAAATACAAAATTTGTGATTTTGTTGTATTATATTGCTCTTATGTTATCTATAAATTAGGATCTAAGTTGTGAATATCATTAACCTGGCATGTGATTCTGCATGCTATGATTCTCTGGTAGATGATTAAAAAATTTTTTTTGAAAAAATTTTGCAAGGCACAAAAGAATTTTTAGAATTTAGAGAATTTAGGAAAATTGCTAGATCCTTCCTGATGGATTCATTACATTTTTTCAAGTTACAATAATCAATCAATAAAAAGAAGTAGCTGCAGATACTTGAGAACTGTCAGTCAACACTAGATCAGTTATATACAGGAGTTATTGTAATATATATAATAATTTCTAAAAGTAGGTCATTGCTTTGTGGCATGACCATCACAGCAATGACCTACAATAATCCGATTTTGCGTAACATTGTGACATGTATAAATAATCTATTTAAATTTCTGATTATATTTATACAGAAAAATTTTTAAGAAAAATTCCTCATTATTAAATACTTTATATCTTATTTATCTGATACCAGATTCTTATTTAAGCCATTTAGTAAATTTTGAAAAATGATTTAACATCCATGATACACAACTCTTCTTCATCAAATAGACAATTGATAGCACAATCTTTTTTTTAAGCAGAAAAACGTGTTATATAAAAAATTATTAATTAACTTAAAATGTTTTTGATCCTGTTATAAGTCATCATCAGTAGCATACATAAACAATAAAATTCTTAACAAAAAATCATAGTTTTATTCTAGAAGAGAGATTCTAAATTTCTTTTATAATCTCTTTTAGAATAGAACTGTAGTTTTTGTTAAAAATTTTTATTTTTTGTGTTTGTGTACATAAAAATTTTAGAAATGGAATTGAATACTTCCTAGAATAGAACTGCAGTTTTTATTAAAATTTTTATTTTTTGTGTTTGTGTACATAAAAATTTTAGAAATGGAATTGAATACTTTTTTTTTGCCTCTAAAACAGAGAGTTTATATGAGGTATTTATAAACTTGTGTAGGAAAAGATTATCAATTGTGATGATGCCTATTTTTCAGAATAAAGTATTTTTAGATAAGTTGTCACTAAATTGCAAATGTTTAAAACTCTCAAGTTTCAATTGGTGACAAGACAGATTCTTAATAGTAAACAATATAAGAATCTTTATTCATAGCATTTTATATATCAGGATTAGATAGGCATTTCAGATGTCTTTAGCATCCCTCATCAGTCTATTGGTGTACAATTATTAATTTAAAAAATACAATTTTTTAACAATAAGTAAAATACAACAAATAATTTTTCCATTAAATCATTAAAAATTATAAAATTGGTTATTATTGACTTGAAAAAGGTCAATAATAATAATTTGCAAAAAAAATTTATTTTAAAAACATATTGTAAATGTAAGATATGATATTACAGTTTTGATTTAAAACTGTTCTGATACTGAATAGTGATAAGGAAATAAAACAATTTAAAATCATTTAGATTCTGTTTCTTTTACAACAGTGGAGTTGTAAAAGAAATTGTTAGAAAACTTATGTTGACCACAGTTCAGATTCAATCCTGAATCCCACATTTTCAGTTTCAGGTCTGAACCTGGATTCCTGAAAAACTAAAGACATTGGACTTAGAATTGAATCTGAATCTTCCAAGATGATAAGCAACTATGGAGTTGGGTTACTTATGTTTACCACAGTTCAGATTCAATTCTGAATCCCACATTTTCAGTTTCAGGTCTGAACCTGGATTCCCGAAAAACTAAAGACATTGGACTTAGAATTGAATCTGAATCTTCCAAGATGATAAGCAACTGCTTTACTGCATGATTTTTTTTTTTTTTGTCAACAGATGACGCCACTTTCCACTCAGTAAGAGTGCTAAGAGGCGGGGCGAAACAAGCCCTTCCACAGGCTGCCCACCCCTGCGGAGGGGTCAGCCGGATTGTGGAGGACGGGGATCGACGGGCCGGGCCCGGACCCCATGATAAATATTTTCAAGGGGTGGGACCCGAGACTTGAACCCGGGTCCTCCAGAGTGGAAAGCCGAAGCGTTTCTAAAATTGAATTTATTTTATCGACTTTCTCCCATCAATATATTGTTATAAAATTAATTATAATAAAATGGTAGTACAGTTGGTTGCAGAAAGATCCGAACATCGTTCATATGAAACTATTTATAATGTTTTGTCTTTGTGACACAGTTTAGGGTATATTCTGATATAGATATGTTATGACTTTCATAAGGTTTCACCAAATAATTCACTTATTTAAGTCAAGAATTGCCTATGTATATATATGTATGTATTAGAAATATGCAAACACACAAATTTTTATATTGAGTATGAGTCGAGTTTTATTATAAACTTGAATTTTCAAGTCAAGTTTTATTTTTAATAATAATAAAAAGTTGAATTTATCTAAATAGTTATATCACAATATAAAAAAGTCACCAATATTTGAACCTGTTTCTATATTTCTATTTACTAAGTTTATAAAATTATTTATTTCATTAATAAATTCATACTTTTTCATAATATTAAGTTATTCCTAACAGTATAGAATTTTAATGGTAAGTATTGATCAGGTAAATTCAATATGTATAGTTTTGATAAAATATTTAATAAAAAATAAAAATATTTCTTAATTTTTTATTAAATACAATAAAACAATAATAAAATATAGTTCCCAAATTTACTGTTTTAGTCGGTATCTTACTGATAATTTACTATTTATACAGCACTAAAAAGCAGACCAAAATGAATCAATAACTTATTACAAGAAATGTTTTCGGCTTTCTTATGCCATCTTCAGCTCTTACAAAAATCGTTTGGGTTGCAGAACAAATTATTTTAGAACAAAGACAAAACAGTAGTATTAACTATGCCATCTTCAGCTCTTACAAAAATCATTTGGGTTGCAGAACAAATTATTTTAGAACAAAGACAAAACAGTAGTATTATCTTTGTTCTAAAATAAAATGAACAAAGACAATACTACCATTTTGTCTTTGTTCTAAAATAATTTGTTCTCCATCCCAAACGATTTTGTAAGAGCTGAAGATGGCATAAGAAAGCCGAAAACAGTTCTCGTAATAAAAAGTTATTGATGTGAGGTCCCAATCCATATGTATGTAAACTGGTGTCTTGAGTGTTATCATTCGATAATCTCATTTCTGACACCAGTGTTAAAAACTCGCAGCGGATGGCCGATATAAAAATACGTATATCGATAAATTTTAACATATTTTCGAATAGGGTCGCGAGTAAGTGACGCAGGGATCCAGGATAGAAGAATTGATTCGGATACTTATTCAAAACAAATAATATATATTTATTTAAAAAAATAGTAAATAAAACCCAATATTAACATAATTCGCTAGAGAGAGCTATCTGACCCGGAGATCATACCTGGGAGAGAGAGTGAATAAAAAAAATTACGTCATTCCTCCATTATTCTCTTATGTCTTCGTTCCCTATCTCGTCGGACGATCGCCGACGGGACGGGACACGGATTCACCTTTATCGGTCTACATTTTTACACCTTCTGTCTGGAGTGTTCTTTGATCTGTCTTCATCGTCTGTCGACTGTCTTGTTTATTTTTGAAAGACGAACTCATCTTTTTTGTTATTTGATAAGAGACGATCATAGTCGCTTATTGTTTAGCAGAAGGCGATCTCGTTTCATCATTGTTTGAAGAAATCGACCTTTCTGCATTCCAGACATATCCAATTTTTTTTCTAAAATTTATTTTAATAGTTATAAAATTTTATTAATTAAAACATATATTAAATTATTTTATTATGGTTCCCAGGTCCCCACATTGATTCATTTTGGTCTGCTTTTTAGTGCTGTATAAATAGTAAATTAACAATAATAAATAATTTATATTTCAATAATAGCACATTCCATTATAAGCATAATTTGTGAAATGTTCTTTAGTTACAGAAAAGATGAAATTTTCTAACTATAGTAATTTTAATGTATCTGATTATAAAGTATCAACTTAGAAAAGTATTAGATTATAAAATATCAAATTATAATAAGATTACATGGATTATAACTGTAGCTCAAAATTTTCACGCTGAATCAAGTTTTATTTTGAAACATGATTCAATTCAAGTTTTTTAAGAGTTTGTACATCCCTAATACACATTCACACACACACAAACAAACAAAAAAAAACATACACACCATGTATACTGATGAAAGAATATTTCTGAATTGGGAATAGGACAGTTTGTACATCCCTAATACACATTCACACACACACACAAACAAACAAAAAAAAAAACATACACACCATGTATACTGATGAAAGAATATTTCTGAATTGGGAATAGGCTTCTATATATATATATGGGCCAATAAAAATTTTTTGATTTTAATAGCAATAATAATAATTATATAAAGTTATATAAAATAGTTATTTTACTTATTATTGTTTTTTAAATGAAATAATATAAATTTGTTGAAATAATTAAATTTGAATTGTTTTCCAATTTTTTTATCAAAATTTTAGGGAGAGTGTATCTAACAGTGAAAGGCAGAATGCATCTTCGCCTACAGATATTCATTCTGATGATTGCAAATCTGAAGATGAACAAAAGCATGATGGTGATTCAAAGAGTCCTCATACAGAAAATTCCCTGGATAGCAGTCGTTCTTCACGTAAAAATAAATTGAGAGATTTAAAACAGGTAATCATTATTTCACATGTGTAATTTTTTGTTTGAAATTTCAATTTTTATTTTCTGATTTGATTTATTAACACTTTTGAACTGTTGGGAAATGAAGCTGAAACTTGTTACATACATGTTGAAAATTTAAGAATTTGATAGCTTTGATCTTGATATTTTTGGCACAGAGTTGAAGAGTGATTCCTTTTTAGAATAAATCAGTCTGTTGTTGATTGTTGATATACTATTTTATTTGAAATTTTATTACTTTTTTTTCTATGGTTTTTTAATTATAAACAATTTTGGAGGAAAAATAAAGTAAGCCTTTTAGTTTTAAATACTTAGAATTTAAAATATATGTAATTTTTTTATAATTACATATATTTAAATTTTTAATTCAAAGCAATTTATGTTTTTTTTTTTAATAATGAATAGCATTTTTTATAATGTCCTTTGTAATAGTTTTTATTTTTCTCATTTTTTTTAGATATATTCAGAAAAGTTTATTTTTATAATAAAAACATATTTTTAATATTTCATTAGAGTTTCTGAAATTATTTAAGCTTTCATTCTAAAATGTATGAAACATTATGCATATCATACTTCTCAATTACCAAATAATGAAAAAATTTATAACTTTTTAAAAATTTTTTACCAAAATTATACTTTTAAGTATTTTTTTAATGTATTTAAAATAATGTTTGTAATTCCTTTCCAAATATAAGGAAACTGGTATCTTAAAGATTAATATCTCTTCATTTAATAGTGGAGTTTTCTGCTCCCTATTGGAGTTTCTTTGTATTTAACTATGATTTGTAATTTTAATTTAAGATTAGTCCTTCTTATTGAATAATCAAAGACAGTTATAAGGATAAGTGAATTATAAAATGAGAATCAGTATTATTTGAGACAGAAAATAGTTCATATTGTGCATTAAAGATTGCCCTAGTTTCTAATATTCTTGAATAATCAAAGACATAAGGATAAGTGAATTATAAAATGAGAATCAGTTTTATTTGAGACAGAAAATAGTTCATATTGTGCATTAAAGATTGCCCTAGTTTCTAATATTCAAGTACTTAATTAGTATTTTCTAGTTTCTAGAATTCAATTCCTGCTTGATAATTTACTAAAATAATAGTGGAAATGAAATAATATTGTTAATAAGAATATTATGTATTTATTTTAATAAGTCATTATTTTAAAAAAATATCTTAATTTAAAAGATTTATTGTTTAGCATAAAAAAATTCATTTTTCATCAGAATTAAAGAACAGCGACGAAATATTTTCACATTTGTAATTAATATAGAAAAATATAATATGTCATTATTTTAAAAAAATATCTTAATTTAAAAGATTTATTGTTTATCATAAAAAAATTCATTTTTCATCGGAATTAAAGAACAGCGACGAAATATTTTCACATTTGTAATTAATATAGAAAAATATATTATAACACAAAGACATTTCTACCCTACACTGTTCAATGGTAATATAATTTGTATAGTTCCAGCTCTTAAAGCAGGCAATAACTCAAAAACCTCTTCAAAACACAGAAAAACACAAAGACATTTCTACCCTACACTGTTCAGTGGTAATATAATTTGTATAGTTTCAGCTCTTAAAGCAGGCAATAACTCAAAAACCTCTTCAAAACACAGAAAAACTTTTTTATTTACATAATAAAAAAGTTTTTAATAAAAGGCGTTAGTAAATAAAAAAGTTTCTCTGTGTTTTGAAGAGGTTTTTGAGTTATTACCTGCTTTAAGACCTGGAACTATACAAGTTAAATATATTATAATTTTTAATAAATTTGTTATTGATTTTGTCAAGAATCTCTATATTATGTTTATGTTAAAGAGGAAGAAGTGAATATTCAGGCAAAACGAAGATTAATAAAACACTGAAAAACTTGCATATTTTGATTAAAAAGCAAAAAATTGATAGGAAAGATGTTTTATAATAAAAAAAGCAAATAATTTTTATTTCAATAAAACTTTTACTTGTAATGCTAAATGCTAATAAAAACAAAAAGTTTTCACAAGGTCAATGTTTTGCTGAAGATTTAAAATTTTTGAATCAATACAAAGCTATCAATAATACCAAGAAAGCATAAAAGCATTAACTTCTTAAATGAAAAAATGGAGAAATGACAATTTTAATTAAAAATTAATTTTTGTAATAATTAAAAATTTGATGGGATTTCTATAAAATAAGTTTTCTTGGTGGTATTTGGTTTAAAAGTGTTAAAGATTGCAAACTGGAAAATATTTTTTATTCTTACTAAAATAAGGATAATGGTAAATTTTCTTTCTTTCTGAACCATATTTTTTGATGAAACTAGATATCTTTTCCAAATAAATAGACTGAATAGAAAGTAAAAAAAAATTATATGAAAAAATAAAATTTGTTTTTATTTATTAATTATGATGATCATATTATCATATCTATTAAAAATTATAAAATTTACAATAAGTAAAATTTTTGAAATTATATTTTATTGGGATAGAAAGTAACAAAATCTTTACAATTATTAAGTACAAATGAGTTTTTTTTGTGTAAAATTGTTAAAATATTTTTATTTTAAAAAGAATACATATATAAATTTATATTTAAAAAGTATATATATATATATATATGTATGTATGTTTCCAATAAATTTATATTTTTTCTAACCTCATTTCTTGGCCATCAGGTCCACGGCGTCGAGATTGCCTTCTCTGACTTCCATTTGTTCGTAAAAAGCCTTCAGGAAACCAAGTGATTCCATGGGCCTTTTTTCTTTGTGTTGTTATTAGAACTCCAACTAAAAG
>AYEL01056261.1:0-62492 GCA_000484575.1 Olivierus martensii
TTTGCATATAAATACATATAAATTTGGTTTAATTGGGACCAAGGACTAACAAAAACACTAGTTTAGAAGAAAAATATTTAATAAAATTGCAATTCTTTATACATATTAATACAAAATATTAAAAAATAAATGAGTTAAAGTAAAAAATTATTCACTTTTACTTAATTATCACACCATAATTTCAGCATTTTTTTCCATCTCAACAATAATACCATGATATCTACGAATTATGTTTGAGTTCAAGAATTGAGCATTTTTCACCGTATCGAGAATTCCTTCATTATCTTTTATGATTATTGTTACTGTGAATTCCAGTAGCTCAAACTCCTTTGCTAATTCACAAATTTTTATTCTGATATCAAAATCTTTGATAATATTAAATGTACATTCCAAAGATATTGTAATCCTTTTCTTTACTAGGTGCAGGAGAATCAGATTTACTTTGTTTGGATGACATAGCTTTTTTAAGGGTTTAGAAAATAACAAAACAATCTTAACTTTCATCAATTGGAGAATCATAATCATGCACATGGACTTCATGCGAAACGCGTGCAATGCATATCACAGCAAGATAGTGTGCAGCAGTGTTGCCAAACAAAAATCAAGAACCGCATAACTCCGAGTTCGCATAAGTCAGGGTATTACTATACTAAATAATCTATATATTAATTATTTTATATACATTATTAAGTTTTATATTATAATTAAATTTCAATTATTTTTTTCACATCAGGAACTAAAATATGAATTCATTTAACCTTTATGCTATTTTAATACACAATAAGTGTAATCAGGATGTTAATATTATAAAAGTTAAAATTGGAATTTTTTTAAAATTTTCTCTATAAACTTAAAATTATAACATTAATATGCAACAATAGAATTAAATAGCTTAATATATTGCAATATAATCATATATAATATATATAATCTTATATGCATTCCCTACATAGACTGAATTAAAGTTAAATGTAGGCTTGCAGAAAAAGTACATTAACAATATGGCAGAAAGAGATTGAGGAGTAAAGAGATTGAGATAAGTGTTAACTGGCAATCTAATTATTTGGAGTCTAGATAATTGGAATTCTACTTTATATATATGTATGTATGCATTACATACCTACATACTTAATATTTACTTTTATTATGAGCTCATTTTTATTCTATTCTGTTGTAATGCATCATATCAATTTGCAAATATATGATTATAATTTTTAAATAAAGCCAGAAATATTTTGCTTAATAACTGAATTTTTGAATTTTCCCCCCAAAATTCAATTACTATGCAAATTTTGACTCAAATTTTATTAAAAAAAAAAAAATGGAAGAAAATATACATAATGTATACAGACTTTCTATTATTAATCAATGCAGTTGATCATTTCTGATAAAGATCTCTAGACAATTCAAAGCAATTTATATATATTTAATTAGTTTATTAAGTTAAATATTGGGATTTGTTTATATAGTATATTTGTAGACAATTTTTTTGATGATATTTGTAAGAAATTTTGATGGAGTTGAAATTTATATCATATCAAATATTAAAGTGATCAATATTTTTTGTACAGTAAAAAGAGAGAGTCTAAATTATAATCTTAAAATAATTAATGTGAATTGATTTCCCTAAGTTATGTTGTAAAAATAATGTTGAAATTAAACAGTTTGTTTCATATTTTATGTAAAGTCATAAATTTAAATATTTAATTTTTGTTATTTTTTTATTGAATTTAATAAAACTGTCTTATGCAATCTAATGATATGCATATTTTTGTAAAAAAATCAAAAATTGCCATTTGCTAATAATGGATCTTCATCTTTACCTGAGCCTTACTTGTATAACTAATTGTTTTTGGAAAATTGTCATAAATCCAACTCTTTACTATAATGTTATAAATTGTAATTCCATTTAAGAAAATCCTTTTCATGGTCTAAACATAACAAAATCAGTTACAAAAATCTAGGAAAATTAAATTAAACTAAAATGAAAAATAGTGAAGGTTACCAAAATCTCTAATTAAAATAAGTATTTTCTGTGGCTGAAAAATGTGAATTTTTCATTAAATAAAAGGTTTACATTAGAATTAAGGCTTGTCATCTGAAGAATTAATTTTCTTTTAAGTTTTGAGTTGTAATATATCTTTACAGTTATTTACTATCTAAAACAAACAATTAGTAAAATAAAATATAGAAGTTATATTTAAAAATTCTTAATTTAAGTACTATAATGCATTATAAAAGTTCATTTTTAATTATTGATTCTCTGCATTACTTTTTATTGCTATTCATTTCATCTAAGAAAATAAAATGTACTTCAAAATAATTATAAAAACAGCAAAAGAATTTGGATTAAAATAGCTAACTAAAAAGTAACAAAGCTCATAAGATGCTTCTTGTTTTCAAATTATGTATAGAATCTTTGCCATATGGCTTTCTAAATATTAATTACATTTGGCAGTAAATTTATTGGTGTTCCTAGGCAATATATATTTCTGTATTCCTAATTATTCCTTCTCCATTTTGATTTATTGTTCATCTCTTCTGCATTTTGTATCAATTTTTGATGTATAAACATTTTTTAGAAATATGAATTATTATTATTATTATTATTCAAAAATACAAGCATTAATATCATGGATATTAATATCTATGAAGTACAGATTAAATTAGCATACTAATTTATGCTGTACTTTATAAACATATGAGTTTTATTGTAACAATGCTTTTAAAAAATTTGTCACTTAATATCTAATTAAACAATGCATTCATGCTATTTTTCCTTTAAGTCTTTCTTTTATATTCCTATTTTTTTATATTTTCTCACAATATCAAATATTTTTTCAAATATGAAACAGTCTTGCTGAAATTTCAGATTATTAGTTTACATCAAATTTCAATCTAATATATTTGCATTAAGATAAAAATTTGTTAGTGTTACAGTAATTTAGGCAAATTTTATAAATAGTAAAATAGAATTTAATTAAATTTTAATCAAATATTGCCAATTACATGTAGTGAATCTCTAATAATTCAAATATATACCATATATAATACAAACAGTTCAGTCAATTAAATGTTGTTTTTATGTTTATTTTTATTAAATATAAATTTAAGAAATAGAGTATATATTGTTTAAATACTTGTGAAAAATATTTTGATCTCTTCATTTAATTCAAACAATTTCCTTTTAATGGAAAATTTTGTAATTAACTTTTTAATTCAGTTTTTCCTGATGGAAAAAAATAATAAGTTAAAAAGTTTTATTTATAAAATGTTATACATGGACAATCTTTTGAAAATAGAAATATACAATATAATTTTTTTATAATAATTGTATTCTTATCGACCAATAGATTTATAATTATAGTTATGATGATGAATAAAATAATCAAAAATTTTTCTTAATAAATTACATGTATTTTCTTATTGATCTTTGTTATAATTACACTCTGATGTGAATAAAATGACACATCCCTAAAAAAAAAAGAAATGTGAAAGTAAATATACAAATGATTAAAATTGCATTGCTAAGGAATGAACAGGCATTTCAAGAGCTCATGGTAAAATAAAATTTGAGGCCTGTATAAGGAATAGCATTCATAATATGGATATAGCTGACCAGTTTTGTTGTTTCATTATGTTATGTAGTCTATGAAGATACCTTTATTATTTAGTTAGGAATTGGTTGAAAAGTTTGTGCGCTAAAGAGAGAGACAGATACACACACATACTTTTTCTACTATATATGATGGTCTGTTGTTTGTCTATAAGCTGAAACTAATTAAACATACACAATATATGATTTTTGATATATGGTACATGATATCATGATATATTTTCACAAGTTATGCTATTAATCATACATTCAAGCACTTATCGCAGTTGAGGATAATCAAAAACTTTTTATTTGACACTTAAAAACTAACGTTTTTGTTACGGTGTACCATCTTCAGGTTATATATTCAAACTCAATTTCGAATGTCCAACAGCTTTTTTACAGAATCTCAACAAAATTGTTGCTATGGTTACAATCTCCAAAGCGATCGATTACATAAACTATAAAAGTAAAACAGAAAACCAAAATAATGCCGGCTTAAATAAAATAAAATAATATACAATAACTTAAACAATAGAATGATGAACTTAATATACAAGATAAATTACAAGTATAAAAATGTAGATTTAACTGGAGATTATATAAGGTTTGTTTCTAGTTAGAATTTTTCATAGTACATTTAAGTAGCTGTCCAGCAACATTTCCGCTAATCTTTCCTCAATGTCTCCAAGGCATATCCCCATGCTGTAGGTAACTGTTGTCCTATCATTCAATAGCTTCTCGTCATTCTGTCTCCTCATTATTTCCAAGGTCTCTGCTATGTATGCTTATGTTCTCTTCTTAACTGGTTTTACTACTCTGGCATCATCCCACTGTATTCTCAGGTCTGTTGCGTAAGCTTTGATAGCCAAAGCAGTGTTCAATCTACCTTTAGTTACATCCTTCTCATGCTCCTCTATCCTTTGGGCCAGGGTTTGATTGGTCACCCCTACGTATGATGCTGCCTGCTGTGTTTTCTCATCCTTCACAGGGACTCTGTAGACTCCTGTCTTTTCATTCTCTTTCCAAGGATCCTTTTCATTTCTTAAAACGTTAAATACTGTGGGGCCCCTCAAAGTTGCTATTCTTTTATTTTCCTTCCTTATCAGCCTGTTTACAAAACTATATTTTTTTAGATTTTGTGGTTTGGCTAGGTAGCCTCCTTGTTGGTTAGACCTTGTTGACTGTCTTGTTGCTTGTAGGTCGTTATTTATTCCCGGTGTAATTTCTTATACTATTATATATAATCAAAACAAACAACTTACTGTACCCATGTTGCCTTCCTACATATACAATGTAATTTACCTCCTTATTTATTTCCTCCTCCTTTATAATGTATAAAATTCAACAAAAAAACATTGATTCTATTACATAAACAGGAAAAACATTGAATATCGATACCAAAACATCAATGTTTTGAAAACATTGATGTTTGATGTTCAACATTAGTAAGAATTGATGAGTACTATAAAGCTAGCTGAAAACATTTTTATATGTTTGTTTTAAGATTTGTTGATTAAAATATTTTATGGAATAACTTACCAGCTCTATTAAGTGAATTGATTGTAAAAAAGAAAGTGAAAGTAAAAAATAATAATACAGTGAAAACTGAGTTCACGACCACCTGTGTAAGAAGACAACCTGACGTGACGATCACGATTTTATGGGAACCAAATTTTTTCCCATAGAAATAATACTATTTGACCCGATAAGAAGACCACCTCCCTAACGTGACCAAGACCATCATTTTTATAGACCAAACATAAAATTAAAATGTCTATGACGACCATAATTTTTTAACATCACTCCTAATTGAACAACTTTATTGCTTACATCAGTACCGTTTTCTGTTAAACTTAAATTTCATTTAAAAGCTAAACCATTAAAATAGAAAAATTGAAAATTGAAATTGATTTAAAATTGAAAATTGCACCGTGCGAATTTTTCCCCATCATTCATATCACGAGAATGACATAAGCGCAGGAATAACGAAATCATGATATCATTTCTACTTTAATGAGATATTTTTGTTTACTATGCATGTTCCTTGGATTTGTATCTATGATATCATAATCAAATTTTGTATTAAAAACATTAGAATCATAACTTGAAGGCCTATGGCAAAGTGATATAGGGGAAACAGGGAACGTGAAAACAATCAGCTATCGGATCCAGATGTGTATGTTCTACGCAATAGTATTAATCAAATGTAATCTCACACTTATGATGCTATCACTGAACTTTAGATGTTGAAACATGGGTAAACCATGGGCTAAATGCAAAGTTAATGCCTTGAATTTAGAACAGCGAATAAAAATAATCAAAAACAGTAAGAAAGAGCTTTCTTAACGAGCATTAGCAGAAATTTAACATGGGGAAAACACAGATCCACAAAATATTGTCTCTAAAAGAAATTCTGACTAAATAGAGGAACAACGGAAATCGCAACCTTTGAGCGAATGACACTCTGCAAGATGGCGGCCGGATGGCTGAGTAGTAATGCTGTCGGCATGCCACGCAGGAGGACCCGGATCTTGTCCCGAATTTTTTCAAGATACAGGACTCAGCCCAGTGATCTCCGTCCTTCACCATCTGGCCCCCCCCTCTACGGGTGTGGGTGCAGCCGGTGGGTGGAACTGGCCCCGCCCCCTTAGTAATCTCCCTGATTGGAAAGGGAGTGCAAAGTATGCAAAAAAAAAGATACCCTGCAAGAAACATGTTGAAGAATTAAACTGGGATCAACAATAGAAAATAAATGAAAAAGTGTTGTCTCAATTAAACGACATCAAACACTATTTTGCCATAGAAATTATAAAAAATAAAAGGGAGATGCGACAACACATTATTGATAGTTTTTTCCATACTAATTAAATATGTTGTGTTTTTGAATAAATGATAAACTGTGTTATAAATTGTAACAAAACATGTGTTTCGATTTTATTAAAGTATTTTGTTTCATTTAAACATACTGTATTATAATAAACCTGTATAAGACGACCACCTGTATAAACGACCAGTTTTGTTTGGAACGGGAGGTGGTTGTCTTATACAGATTCTACTGTATATGCATTTTTAAAATATTTTGTTGCCTAAATAGTGCTGCTGTTATTTATGCAAACTAGTTGGATTTTAGACTGATATTTTTCACACAAAAATTCATTTGCTAAGTTCATTACTTTGAAAACTTTATAAATCCTGCATGCATTATTTTAATTATGACATTTGGAGTCAGCATAATTCATTGACCTGATCAAATATGAACAAAAGGCTTGCTTCATGTTATTTATACCTCAAGAAACTTGATTAATGAGAACAAGGTTAAATCTCTTCTTCTATGTAATACTTAGTAACTTCTAAATTTTATAATTAAATAATTATTTTTATAGCAATTATTAAATGCTTATAAATAAGAATTACAAAAATAAAAGATATTTTCAAAACTAAGTCCACATTTAATATGCCAAATAACTAGCATTATTTTATAATTGCTAGTTCAGATTATTCGTATTTGAAAATAAATTTTTTTGCAAAAAAATACATAGTTGAAAACCACTGTAAAAAAATAATTGAAATTTTTAGTTTTGATATTCATGAAAAATCATGCTTAATTTCAGCATCCTATAAGAATGCAAATTTTTAATTGAAATATTCAAATATGATTAAAACCTATAAGAACTTATATTTTATAAGAATGCTTTATTTTATTCCCTTGCTTTTTTCTTTTAATTATAATATTGTATATTATTTTGCATTCAAAAATTGCAACAGTTCTCTATTTGATTGTTGCTTTTTTTTTTAAATCTGCAATATGCTCAAATTACAAAAATTTTTAAAAGAATTTTGTACAATTAAGCATTTTCTACTGAACTGGAAAGCATATTTCCAGCTCCATAAAATCATAATGGAAAATTAAAATCTAGTCTTTTTGATTACAGTTGAGTCTCTGTAGTCCGACATTTTGTGAACTACCGCATTCCATATGTGAAATTTTTGTGTCACAACTTGTCGATGTGTGAGAAAGAAAGCGACTGGTGTAAAAAAATTTCAGTTGGTATTCATTTCTTGTGCAGGCATTATAATGGGACTAATTTTAAAGCTCAATATACTGTTTACTGTAAAATAGTGTTTGTTGTTTATCTAATGTCACAAATCGGAAAAAGTGAAAAATCGGGATAAAATTGAGGGGTTTGTGTAAGATTTGAATAGTAAGAACAGTGACAGGAATGTCTTAATAAACTATGCATATTCATTTATGTTGTTCCATTTTTCTCATTGAACATCCAATAATCCAACAAATCTCTGAAATCCAATAAGCCCTGGTCTTGTGTCGGATTACAGAGACTCTACTGTATCTGTTAAATTGCTTGTTTTTTTAAATATATTATTATACATTTGAAAAAAGAATATACAGTTAGAACAAAAACAAACCTGTTTGTTTTTGTTCTAACTGTATATTCTTTTTTCGAATATTTAATTCTTTATCTGAAGATGGCCGAAAGGTCGAAAACGTTAATAAAGTATTAGTTATTTTATGTTGAACTGCAATCTAGTGCTGTTTTCTAGAATTGTTACGTAAATATTATACATTGTTGTTATTTTGAAAATTTAGTTTTATTTAATTCTTTATTTTAATTTGTGTTGATAATTAATATTTCACAATATTAAATCAATTTTTATACTTTGTGTTTTGAATAAATTTCTTAAATTTTCAAGTTGGAGTTTTTTGTTAAATATCTGAAAATGAAACTAAAGCCACCATTTTGAAAATTGAAATCACAGATATTGATAAAAATAGATGTTTTACAAGCACTATTTATAATACAAATAATAACTATGGCAACTTTCTTGGAAAAATTTTCTTCATTATTTTTTATTTAAAATATTTCTGGGATTCCAATTCATTGGTCTTTTGCATTTGTAAAGTATATTTTCTTATATGGTAAGAAATTTCATAATTGAAAACAATTTTCATATACACTTGATCAGAAATAGTCGATTCCACTTAATTGGGCCACCGGTTGATTGGGACAGCCACTTTTTTTTGGCCAAATCTCAAAGAATGGAAACCAAACTAATAAACTAATACATAATATTATTATTAATACAGTGGATTCCGCTTAACTGGGGCAACGCATAATTGCGCCAAATCTCAAAGAACGGAAACCAAACTAATAAACTAATACATAATTTATGCTTCGGAAACCAAACTAATAAACTAATACATAATTTAAACGCTTAATTGGGAGAAACCAAATTAATAAACTAATACATAATTTAAATGCTTAATTGGGACCATTTTTTACTTAATTGGGACAGTAGCAGAAATGGAATTTAACAATTTTTGACCAATTTTTAGGGATTTTTCAAAAGTATGTCAACACAATGTGCACTAATATTTGTCAACACTAGCGTGATGCTAATCACTTATCTATTGTCATGCATCTGGTTAAGAGTCTAGCATTACTATATACTGTAACTTGCGATATTCATTTACCGTGTCAATTTTATTTAAAATTTTTAAATCTTTGCCAAGATGCCAAGAAATGATTTTACACATTCAAGTAAAATTGTTTTGCTGGATAAAATTAAAAGCCAGCCATTTAATATAAGCCATCATAGACTTGCTGATTTAACTGGTGTACCAAAATCTATCATAATGTGTCTCCTATAACAAGAAAATCAACTGCGTGAGCAGTGGACATTACAGAAAGAAATTCCAGGAACATCCAAAAGAAAGCATGATGGAAGATCCAGAAGTTGAAGAAGCATTAGATCAATGGATTTCTATAGTTAAGATACAAGTCGAAGAAGCATTAGATCAAATGGTTTTCTATAGTTAGCGGGCAAAAAAGCATTAGATCAATGGTTTTCTATAGTAAGCAGGCAAGGTGTGAGGAACATCCAAAAGAAAGCATGATGGAAAGGATTCAGAAGTCGAAGAAGGAAACATTCAAAAGAAAGCATGATGGAAAGGATCCAGAAGTCAAAGAAGCGCATTAGTCAAAAGAAAGCGTGATGGAAAGGATTCAGAAGTCGAAGAAGCATTAGAATCAATTGATTTTCTATAATTAGCGGCGAGGCGTGAATATCAGCGGTCCAGTGTTGAAGACGAAGTCAGAGGCACAATGGAAAGGATTCAGAAGTCGAAGAAGCATTAGATCAATGGATTTCGATTGGGCATTACAGAAAGAAATTTCGGGAACATCCAAAAGAAAGCGTGATAAAAGAATCCAGAAGGTGAAGAAGCATTAGATCAATAGATTTCTATAGTAGATCCAGAAGTTGAAGAAGCATTAGATCAATGGATTTCTATAGTTAAGATACAAGTCGAAGAAGCATTAGATCAAATGGTTTTCTATAGTTAGCGGGCAGAGAAATTCCAGGAACATCGAAAAGAAAGCGTGATGGAAAGGATCCAGAAGTAAAAAAGCATTAGATCAATGGTTTTCTATAGTAAGCAGGCAAGGTGTGAGGAACATCCAAAAGAAAGCATGATGGAAAGGATTCAGAAGTCGAAGAAGGAAACATTCAAAAGAAAGCATGATGGAAAGGATCCAGAAGTCAAAGAAGCGCATTAGTCAAAAGAAAGCGTGATGGAAAGGATTCAGAAGTCGAAGAAGCATTAGAATCAATTGGTTTTTCTATTGGTAGCAAGCGAGGCATGAATATCAGCCACTTAATGGGGCCAAAATGGATTAGTCCCAGTGTGTCCCAATTAAGCAGAATTGACTGTATTTGAGATTGCTATATTTGCATTAGATAATATTTCAAATGGGATCACATATTCTTATAAACTGTCATGACTTCAGCTTTTATTTATTTTAAAAATAATTTATTTGAAGTCATGATAAAATTCTCTTTTATTAAATCCATTTATATTTTAAAATTATATTTTATAGTGTGAAAAATTCACAATTATCTGGCAAAAAATTTTTCATAAATCTACATGATGGTTTAACCAGATAAATAGATGCATTTGATGATGATAAAATGAATATATTTTATTCATTTTATTATTTTTATATTTGATATAGATATGAAACTCATTTTCTGTTAAAATATGTTTTACATGTGACATGAATTCAAATAGAATAAGCTCATTGTAATAATATTTTAGGCCACTAAATTTTACTGTGTTGTGACAAAATTTCACTTTAATGTAAAAATTAAAATAATTAATTTTTTTTAAATTGTTTATTTTTAATCATAACAATTTTATTAATAAAACACTAAATATTTATTAACATCTGATATCCAATTAATTAGTATATGGGGATAATATAAGGGATATACAGCATTTAAGTTTTTTTTCTTTTCCCCCTCCTGTTCTGGCGAATTTGGCCAGATGTGGGAAGAATTTCCTGATGTCTATGGTGTGAGAAGGTCATCTAGATCACGTAAAGAACCGGAGAGGTATACTACTGTTGGTGAGGTAAGCTATAGGGCCATAAATGACTGTGAAATAAGATTATTATAATATGTATAATAACATTTTATAATTAATTTTTTAAATAGATATAAATTAATTCATTATTTGGTTCATTATATCTAATAAATGTAAAAAAACAAGCTTGTAACTGGACCAAATTTAATACAAGTATTATTTTAGAACAGTACTTTTGGGTTGCTACTATTTGTCTGTTCTCATGTTCAAATTCCTGAAAAATATAGAATACAGTTTGATATTTTAAGAAAGTTGAATAAAATTAATACTAAAGCTTACAATTGCAAATAATATAATTTTATAAACATTTGTATTAATTATATTTGATTTTAATATAATACTAAACTTTATCCTATTATTTCTGTTCAAGAATTTGATTATATGAAATAAAAAGAAGCAGTAGCCTTAAAAAATAATTCTCTATAACAACTTTTTATATTAAATTTCATCCAATTATAAGTTTGTGTTTTACATTTATTAAAATAGATATTTCTTTACTATGGAAATTTATATGTTTCCTGCATGCTATGGATTCATTAATATAGATTAGACATATTTTTTTTTAAACTATAATAAAATGCTATTCAGTATTAAATTTTAATTAATATATATTCCATTGCATGATCAGATTTAATTTTTATGATATATTAAAATATTTAGAAATTTATCAAAAATAATAACTTCTAATGAATTTGTGTTAAAAAATGGTTAATTTTGCAGACTTAATGAAAGAATATATATTTTTTACTTTTTATTATGAGTTATATAGTTTTTTAAAAAATATATTATCAGCATATTATTCTACAATAGAAAATTAGTAAAAATGAGAATTTTGGAATAGTTTTTGATTATTCATTTTAAATGATATATTGGAAATAATTATGTTAAATTTAAAAAATAAAAGAATTAGATAAATTACATAATTAGATTAGAATTAGATAATCAAGCAATTCTTAATCTTACCTTATTGATGTTTAAATATTTATATATACAAAATATTCCCAAATTAAATATGGAAATTTCAGAAATATATTCAGCAAAAGTGAAATTTCAGAAATATATTCAGCAAAAGTGAAAGTTCTATAAACATGGGAACAGAAATACTTAGTGATACAATTAAAACTCCTATAAAAATTTTGCTGAATAATGTAATTTTGATATTTAATTTTAAGAATTAATAAATATTTGTTTTAAAAAAATTATTACAATGCCATTTGATTTTACATTCATTAACAAAATCTTAGATATGCAATGCTTCTTTTAGGAAATATCTGTTGTTTATTTGTAAGAATAGTTTTCTGCTATCTAAGACAAATTTGGACAAACATATTAGTATTTTTGATTTAGAATTTATTTCTCCAGTTTTTATTATGGAATCATCATAATATCATGGTCAGTAAAACCTAAGATAATAAAATTATTCAGCAAAATATGTTAAAAACATGTATTTTAAGGATTTTGATTATAAATACTTAAGGAAGCATTTTGGAATTCATGTTTATATGTTATTTTTTATTACTTTGACATTCTGCATATGTTCTGAAGTTTCTATATTTAATTTATGATTATCTGTATATATGTAATATAATTATGCTTTGAAATTTTGTAAAAATAATAATATATAATTTGATATATTTAAAAATTTCAGTTAACACTGTCTAGGTGCATGGAATCTTAAAATTCCCATAATCAAAATATAATTTGATATAATTAAAAATTTCAGTTAACACTGTCTAGGTGCATGGAATCTTAAAATTCCCATAATCAAAATATATCAAGACATATACAAATATAACCTAAACTTATATAGTTTTCATGAATATTTTTGGTAAATTTATTTAAGAATATTTAAAATTTCTTTATAATGTCCTGATGATATATTCTGAAATATTATTGTTCCAACAACAATCATAGTGAATTTTTTATGGAAAGACATAAATAATAAACAAGATATTATAAATATATACATTATTCAAATAAATCTATAATATGTAATTATTAATATTATTACTTAAAATATAGTTTTAACAAATTTTATAAATTTATTCACGATTCAAAACTATTACCGTATTTGCCGGCGTATAAGACGCACTTTTTTTCTTTGAAAATAGGTCTGAAAAACGGGGTGCGTCTTATACGCCGATACTCAGTTTTTGATTACATTCATTTCTGGAAATTTCCTCTATTCGGAGTTATGCAATTTCTTTCTTGTTTCCTTGCGGGGTGTGGGAATATTAGTTACGTAAAGTTCAATGAATGCGCATACGCTTTCATCGACGATCACAGCTGGGCCTAGCATTTCTCAAGTTTGTGAATGGGTCAAAGCTTCATGGGATGCTGTGAAAACAGAGACAGTGGTTAAATCATTTAAGAAATGTGGCATTAGTAATGCAATGGATGGTACAGAGGACAATTTGTTGTATGAGGACTCAGATGCTGATTTAGAAGAGGTTTCAAGTGACTCTTCATTTAACTCTGGAGATGAGTGTCTGGGTCTTGACGAAGAAGATTAAAAGGTGTTCTTTCCCAGATAGATTGGGTATTTGCAGAAAGTATTTGCTGTTTGTATTACTTTATATTTAAAATACTGTAAATTCATTATAATGATCAGTAATAAAGTTTTATCCTTCAAAAATGTGTATAAAAAAGAGGGTGCGTCTTATACGCCGGCAAATACGGTAATTGTTCTATTTGTCGTTTCGAATAATTTTATGAAAATATATAATTTATAGAACATTTATATGAAACCTGCACAACAGAGGGCCTAGAGGCTATGTGTGTCCTTAAAGCCTTCCTGTATAGTCTGTGGTAATTTTTCTGGACAATGAAAGTTATATTGAAAATGTAAACTTTCATTAGACATGGAATATAAACACTGCTAAATTATGTACAATAAATTTGTAAAAACAAAGCACTATAAATATTAATATGCAAAGAAAAGATTAAATAATTTAATTAAAAAATGCTTTTGATCCTATGATGAATCCTCTTCAGCCATTTAATATTAAATGGGCAAAAACATAAGCCATAAAAACATGTATTAACAAGAAAGATTTAATTTTTACTATACAGCTCTTTAACAGGAAGAACAGGAAAAAACTAAAGAACAGGAGTTATAGCAAACAATAAAGAAAGATTCATTTTTAGAAGAGTCAATAATAATTGCTGAAAGAAAAAATCATATGAATGCCTTTAATGATCAATCTAGCACAATCATTTCTGCAGCATGGCAATATACGACGAATTACAATGTATAATTGTCAACACTATAACTTATATGTTGTTGTTATGCTAATAGTTAATAATATATTGTTTAATATATTATTAACTATTAGCATAATATAAATTTTAATTCATTATAATTATAAATAATTTTTGAAATAACATATTTTAATATTTTTCTATAATAATAATTATATTTTATGTAGTAAGCTTTAAACTGCATTTTAGAACATATGTTTGGATCGTATTTAAATTATTCTATTCAGTTTTTATGTAAGCTAAAGAGGATCCATCATAGGATCAAAAACATTCCTTAATTAAATTATTTAATCTTTTATTTACGTTTTATTGCTTATAGTGCTTTGTTTTTACAAATTTTATTATAAACTTTCATTAGATTTTTGTATTTTTCTTTGCAGGTAATGATTTAAAAATATTAAATATATAATTAAGAAAAACAAACAACAAAATTAATAAGTATATTGTAAGTTTAAAAAAAATGCATTTTTTATGAATAAATTTGTATAAATTAACTAATCTCAAAGAAAGTAAAATCAAAACTTGTGCATAGCAAAAGTGTTAATTGAAATTTTTGATATTTTTATTCTTGTATAAAAAATACTATATAAAAATTCTTTATTTTTAATTAGATAATTTAAAATTCTAGCCATAGTAATTTTACTTTATTATTATATATAATAATAGCTAACATGCCTGACAATGCTTGGATATATAAATTAATTTATAGATAATTCAAATTGAAATAATAATCTAAGTATATTATATTGTTTGTCTCCGCTTTAATTACTAGTATCATCTAATGACACTTAATGTTAGAGAATGGAAAAAATTGCTCTGTAGTTTCATAGAAAGGCCAGATGAAAAGTCTTGATGTTCATATTGATGCTGAACAATATTTTATATCAGTTTTTCAGTTTTAACGAAATAGGCACATATTCACACAATTGTATTTTATAGTTAAATTGTAGATTTGATTTTTTTAATACATAGTGTATGTGGCTTCCTTATTAAATGATGATGATATTTAATAATTATTTAAGGAAAGCTTTTCTTATCTACTTGTAGCTAATATATAAGCCATATTCCTGAATATTCTGCAATTACTCAGTTACCACACTTCAGATAATATGGATCCAAATTTAATTTAATGGGGTATTCTGTTGAGGGTCCAATACATATCCTATATGATTTATCCTAATAATATGCCATTAAATATTATTATTAATTTTTTTGAGTTAATCTTTATCCTTTGTTATACAGTTGTAATCTACATGTGCTACAAGTGGACACAATTCTGTATACTTGTTTATTAGCAACAATTGAGCAATACTTAATTTTTCACTTTTTTATGCATATCTTTTTATTTCAAACACTGTTGTAAATTTTTAACTAAAAATAGATATATAAATTAACAAAAGTTATACAAAATTTTCAGTTTATTGTAAAAGTGTAATAAATTTTATATAAATTCTATTGTTTCTGAGCTACATTTTATAACATCATGTTGAAATCTGGCAAATAAAGTTGAAAAATCTCTCTTTTCTAATCCGTGCAGCCATTCATCAGTGGATAGAGTTGCTCAAGTCACTCAGAAAACTCAAGTTTTAAAAATCTTTTTAAACTGACTCCTTTAAGAGCCTTTTTAAATTAATAAACAGATTATTTACTGAGCAATAGAAAATTATTCCATGAAATGCACAGTCTGAAATAAAAATGATGAAATTATGCCAACTTTTCCATTTACTGAATTAATAATTTACTGTTTATTTTTATTAAATCAAGAAAAATAGTAATTATTTTGACAACAATCATGGGATGACTACATTTGTTATAATCTCTACAAATTCATATTATCAGACCAATTTCCCAATATTCAAATCTAGCAACTATATAAACAGGAAAAAATAAATAAATCTACAAGATTTATTTTTTTTTAGATGGAACATTATCAAAGACTTATTTGCCAACTATTGATAGGTTAAGATCAATTAATTTGTGATTTTTGCAACTATGAACTTACTGTGAAACACATTTTTTGTAAAGTGCTCTTATTTTACTGCCAAATATTTATGGTATTTTAATCTTTCTGTATTAACCATTTAAACCTTATTTATAGGAAAAAAATTTTAATTATTATAGCCTTTTTATCAGATAATGCAGATAGTGGTGTTTTATGCAAATGCAATGTAATATTACATAATTTTTGTCACATATTTTGAATTAATTTCACATATGATAGTTTTTTAAAACTGATTTTATGAATTATCTTTTTAGTTTCATTGTTTGATGGAATTGATGATGATACATATTATTTTTTGTCTCTATCATGGATCTTTTTAATATTTATGAATATTCTTGGTTATTATATGCTAGTCTTCATTGCCTTCTTTAGAAATGTCTATTACATAATTTTTATTTTTTTATGGACATTGTATTTGATATAGTTTGGTCCATGTGATCCATGTATCTTGAAATAAAAATAAAACACAAACTTAGAACTATAGTTAGGTTGATCAATGTTATTGTTTTAGCGCTCAGTAAATTAATAAAGAAGAAACTCAGAACAGATTGAACTATCTGAAATAGCTCATTCTTTCCTGAGCTTTTCTTTAGTTTCAGCTCATATCTGTTTGAGTTTTTGAAAAATACTTGCATTTCAGCAACTCTAATCAAATTATATTATATGACATTATTATGTGCATCACGGAAATGCATTTGGTGGTGAGTGCATGGCCATCATATTTTTGAGTCAGTTTTAATGGCTATGTCCATATAGACAATGGCTGTGTATTAAACTATTCATCTAATATTAATTTGATTGATATAGCTGCTTTAGAAAAATTACATAGATAAAAAATATGCATTAATCTCATTAATCAAGCAATTTTTATTTAAGATATTCATTTTCTGTTTATACAATGAAATAAATAAAAAAATACAAGCTGATTTGATTTTTTTGATATTGTTATTTTTGCATTATATTCATAAAAATAAAGTCCTGGGTTGGATAATGCATATAGAATACTGATGATTTTTTTAATAAAGCACTTTTGGTTTCTAGCCAAAAGTGTTTTATTAAAAAATTTTTTTGGAGTGAAAAATAATAATTTTGTTGTTTTTTATTATATCTGTTGATATTATTTTAACATTGTACTATGTATTAACTAAATGTATTGCTTTATTATGAAAGATCTGAAATGAGTGTATAAATATCAATAATTTTTACAAATGTTCATTTTTCAAAAAAGGAAAAATTGTATTTGTAACCATTAACCTAAACATTCTTATTTTCAATTTATATAATAATTCAAATATATATATATATATATATATATATATATATATATATATTAGTAATCTGTAATAACACAACAAATATATATATATATATTAATACCCTTTTTTCAATTTCATATTTAGAAACATTTTTAATCACAGCACTATACTAATAGAAAATATAAGTTCAAAATATTTTTCATTACTACAATTATTCAGAAATATTGTTTATTTAATAAATAGTAATTATAAAATATTGTTTATTTAGTGCATTTAATTTCTATAGTATATATATGTTACGGCCAATGCCCGACGTATAGCCAATTCGCAAAATGATTGGCCACTTCTAGATTTGGCCAAATCATTTGACCAAAACCTGAAATATACATCTTTACATTTTTCCTTACTCTGAGAGAGAATCCCATTCATATTAAAGGGTGAGTAAGTTGTATAATCTCTTGCATCAGTAATGTGAGCCCAACATGTGACGTGACAGACAATCCCATTCTCACTGGTGAATAAGCCAAAATTCATATGAATGCATTCCATTTACTTAGTTCTGCAAAACATCTAGCTTTGGCCACTTTTTCTTGGACTTCTCGAATTGGCCATTGATTGTTGGATGCATCGCGAATTGCCCAGCCAGAGCCAGAAATAGTTGTAAATTCTGGTATATTTCGGGCTTTGGCCAAATCTAGAAGTGGCCAGCCATTTCGCAAATTAGCTATACGTCGGACATTGACTATAACACACAAAGATACATCAGAATTTTCAAAAATTATTTATTAAAATTATTTGCTTCTTAGAAATCACAATTTCAAAATCATAAATTTAATATCTTTTTTTCACTCAGTACTAGCTAGCAGTAAATAAACTATAATAATTTATTAATTGTAAATAAATATTAATAAATATAGATAATATTAGATATAATAAATATAAATACTAAATAGATGATTAATAAATTATTCTTGTTTACACACTGCTAATTAGTGCTGAGTGTAAAAAAGTTATTGAATTGAATTATTATTTAAGCAGTTTTTAGTTAAGAACACCATAAATTTAGTTTAAAAATTGCACAAAACCCCAGAAATGACATATTAACTTTATAATGTGAAAATTTTCTTTGGAATAATTTTCTTTAATATAAATCAAATGGTCCTTAATTATTAATTATACTATCAGTTTATGACCATTTGTACTTAGTGAGATGATGTAATTGGTAAATTCGGTGATTGGTCAATGCAGTTATATGTGTATGAGTCCATGTGCAGTGGTATGCTGTATAAAATTATTCTTTTTATGTCTGGTTCCTATAGTTTTATATTCATTAAGTTTAGTATGATAATACATATGTTCTGATAAAAACTGGCTATGAGAAATCCATAAATTTTATAACATTTCTGACTTATGATCTTGGGGTTCAAATCAAACTCTATTATAAGTCGAAGACTATCTGTACTTTGTTTCTTAATATTTTTATTCCAATTTCTGTTTGATTTCAATATTCCCAGAAGCTATATATGTTTGGAGCTGTACTGGCTATCTAGAATTGCTGATTCAAATCATCTCAATCCAAAAAAACTTGAGTTTTCTCATAAATACATAAATGATCAAAGCTTGAACTTTTTCATAAATAAACTCAAGCTTTATCTTTAAAACACTTTTAAACTGATAAATAGTATTTACTGAGAAACAGAAAATTATTTCATGACATGCTGAAAAAGAGAGAGATTATCAATGAAGCAAATCCATTTCTGTTTATGCAATGGCTTGGTTATTTGTTTTTTTTATTAAGGAGTAATTATAATTATATCAATTGTCTTGAAATGACCAAATGTTAACCGACTTCATGATATTAAACTAATTGTTTAGCATTGGTAATCAAGCTACTGTAGAAACAGAAGAAACAAAATCATCCTAGTAAGACACACAGTAGAATGCTGTTGTCACTCATCATATCTGTTAATGGGTGAATACTTTTGATCTTTGCAATATTATGGAATTAGCTTATACACTGGGTTATATATGAGTACATATTGTAACTTAATTTAGATGTATGATAATTTCATAAATATGGATTAATGAATCAGGATATCAGGGTTTTAGTGTTTATATTATCAATGCATAATTATATATTAAGAAAACATTTAAAAATTGATCAATCTAAATGGCAAAAAGTCAGTCTAACGTTTGCTCAAATTACATTATTTCCAAGGGGTGTCGAAATCTTTCCTGGTTCAAACTTATAATAATCTTAGCTAGTTGTCATTTATAGATCTTGGGTGGCTCAACATAAATTTGTCAAGCATATTATTCATTGTTAATATCTAACTAAAACACTACTAGCAGTTGAGAAAAAATTTTTTAATAAGCATACATTTTCGGCACAATAGCCATCTTCAGGCTACACAAGTTAGAACTAGAACTTTGTGTAGCCTGAAGATAACTGTTGTGCTGAAAATATTTGCTTATTAAAAAATTTTTTTCAACTGCTAGTAGTGCTTTAGTTAGATATTAACAGTGTATAAGAGTATAAGCAGTGATTAGAGCAAGTTGATTAATATTATTTATTCATTATTTAAATGATGATAACTTCAACTCATTTAATTTGTATATTATTAAATAACCCTAATACTATGATTTATATTGCATGTTCTTTTGCTTTATCCCTTTTTTGCACATTAATCCTGCATTTGATAGATTTTTCTGTAAAATTTGCATAATATTTTTCCATTCAGATATTCATTCCAAACAGAAAATGAGTAAACTCTTTCAGATTTGCCTAAATTATCTTTTTTTTTTTCTAATGACATTGAAGATGTTTATTTCCTATTTGAAATTAGCTATTTCTCCAAATAATCTTTAATTTTCTTCTTTTGATGTTTGATGAAGCTAGAGTAGCTTAATGTAAAAAACAATTTCTATCATTTTTTAAGGTGTCTTTAGTCCCTCTGATTTTTTTTGCTAGTTCTTATGTGTGCTTATATAAATCTTTGTATTATATCCATGTGCTTTATCTGTTTTGCTGCTTATTTGTATTCAATATATTGATTGTCTTTTCCAGAACATATCATACTTAGTCTATATAATATGGATTTAAAGACTGCCATTTTGAATTTTCCAAGTCTCCAGAGAATTTTTAGTACTAGATTAAATACAGCTCATTAGCAAGTATGGATTTTTTTTTTATTTAGCATATTTTTCAGTCTCTCGTAATTATCGCATCGTATAGCGTCGCGTCACTTGCATATGTGATACGTCCTAAAGTAATGATCGACTTATACACGAGTATTTGAATTATTTAACTTGGAGAATTTCACAAAACAATAAATTAATGTAGTGTAGAAAATAAATTTTGAATTTTTACTTAGATAATACCTGCAGCTGTTATGCTACTGGAATGCTAGATAATTCAGTAGCATTCCAGTAGTAAGTGTAGAAAATAAATTTTGAATTTTTGCTTAGAAAATACCTGCAGCTGTTATGCTACTGGAATGCTAGATAATTCAGTAGCATTCCAGTAGTAATTAGTGATAGCATTCCAGTTATATTCCATTAGTTGCTATGCAACATAATCTTCTGAGATATGCTTCATAGCAACTAGTGGAATGCAGTCGCTAAAATTCTGATTTTATTTTACAATATTCCTTCTTGTTTATCAGTTAATAATTTTATGATTTCTTATACTTTTTCAGGTTATAAGACGATTAAGCGGAGAATATAAAAGACGTTACTCAGTTCCAGCTCCAAGAACACAGAAAACCTGTTGTGGAGATGTAGACATAGCATTAGCCATCGACAATTTTTCTCGTTACTTTTTTCCCTTATCCTTTGCAGTTTTAAACATAGTATACTGGTCCATCTATGCATATCCCTGATAAAATTCATATAATTATTATTACACATTTAAAATATATTTGTGTATATTAAATGACAAACTGTACATTGTTGTGTTCTAGTTTATTGATGAGATTATTTTAAATTTTTTATAAAAAAAAATAATAGAATTAAACACAAAATATTGATTTATATTATGAAACAACAAAAAATTTCTACAAAATTTTACCAACGTTCTTTACATGGCTTCAAATATTGAAAATAGTTAACTTAAGCAGCTCATTCAGTGTGCCTTTACAAAAGAACTTGAAAAAAAAAATTCTTTAAATTGTACTTAAGCAGTTTTCTTGTTATTCACACTTTCAATTTTTAAACATTCTTCACGATTGTTTATATTTCTGCTTGTGCACAATAAAAGAATTTATCTCATAAACTACACTGATTATTTTTTATATCTAAAAGTAATTATACTTTTAATTAAATTAAATTATGTATATATTAAGCTGAAAAATGGATTTAATGACAATAAATATACTAAAAGCAATGCAATTTTTTATATATTGAATTTTTAAGATATCTTTTATAGTCCATATGAAAAGTCTGTTAATGTTAAAGCCAGAATATTTTAAAATATGGAACTTTTAATTATATGTGGGCTGGACAAAATCACTTTAGCCTTTTTATTGAAGGAAATTTACATATTTTTGTTGTTTATTATATCTGGTTACTTCACTAATAAGTTCTGAACTAATCAGTAGATTTTTATAAAATTCATTGTTAATGATTGAAATTAGAATGCTAATTTTAAATTCCATAAATTAAAATTGAGAACATTTAAATTTCTGAAGCATATTTCTTTCGAAGTAGTTGATGGATTTTCATGAAAAATTATCTGTTTTATTACTGAAGTTAATTTTGAGGTTGGGTTAGGCCGCCATATCTCACGTGGGATATACTGTGACTGGCCACTTATAGGGCCCATCACAGGCTGGTCAACACCCATGATGGGTCAACCAGATGGTTGAAGGATGGCGTTCAACAGGCCGAACCGGACTCGGACCCTTTCTAAAAAAAACTAAGTGTGCAACCCGGATTTGAACCCAGATCCTCCAGGTTGGGAAGATAAAACCGGACTCGGACCCTTCCTAAAAAAAACTAAGTGTGCAACCCGGATTTGAACCCAGATCCTCCAGGTTGGGAAGATACAGTTTTACCACGTGACCATTTAAGCTTTAGAACATTTTACTTAATAACTTTTGAATTGTTCAATTGAATTTTATGAAATTAAATCGAAAAATCATGCCGTTGTAAATGATTTTGATAACACTTTCTAATCCCATATATGCAAATAATTTTTTCTAGAACTTCTTGTTTAGTATATTAATCCTTCTAACAATGGCTTACATGTTAATTGCCACAGTGAATATGTTTAAGCAGAATTACTAAAACACGAGACTGTATTGTTAATCCAAATTAAAATCTATGTTATTAGATTATTAAAACAAACAGAAGAAAATAGAAGGCATATAGATAATATTATATTCTTTCGTGTTGTTATTGCTTCTCTGTTGAATATAAATTTTATTGCTAACATTTAATTTTTCCTGTTTGACATATTTATCAAACAGAAACGATTTAATTATTTCATTGTTACTAAAGACAACATCACAGCGATTTATATTCATTAAAAAACAGTTAAAATATACTCAATAAAAAACACGTTTTTACATTTAAGCATTTTTGATTATTCTTTAAAAATTCAATTAAAATATTCATAAATAAAATATTTTTATTATTATTAATTCTGCAACATTTTACTGTAAAAATAAAGGTACAAAGCACATAATTTGTATATACTGTTACAAATTATACTTCCTAATGTAATCACAAGATGGCAGCATATTTTATTTGAAACTTATTTAATATTTTCTCATAAAATTTATTACAATCACTTATAAATTGTATATAAAATATTTAAAAAAAAACAATTAATTATATTTAAGTTGCTCAATTTTTTAAATTTTCTTACTTTTTATTAAATTTAACATTTCTTAATTAACAAAACTTTTTACAAACAGGAAGCAAAACTAAAAAAAAAAAATGATTGCAACAAATTTTTAATTTTTCTGAACAATTTTTTCGCCTTAAGTTTACTTATTTGTTATAACGAAAGAAATTGAAAAAAAAAAAAGAAAATAAGCAATGGTTTCCTCATAATATCATTGGTGCTGTGTGTAAGGGTACAACTATCACCATGGTAACTAATGTAACCAGCACCATTACTGCTTTGGCACATGGGGTACACCTTTCTGATTTTTCTCTGGACATTTTGACGTTCCAAGTAGCAAAGGTTTTTTTATTATTATTATTATTTTTAATACAATGAATTTAGAATTAATAATTTATTACTTTTTAACATATTATCCGTTAAATATATCGTTTTTCTCAATACCGTTCCGTTTTAAAATTAATTTTCGGAAGCTCAAATTTATTTATTTTTTTAGTTTTGATCACATCTATCACAAAAGAATATTATTCGTTAAAAACACTAAAAAATTTGTAACTTTATAGATTTTAATAACGTTATAACAGCTTTGAAAGTCCGAAAGTGACTAATTTAGTTCGGATTTTACGTACTGTTACGACGTAATGAGTCATAAACGCCTACAAGAAGTTCACTTAAATGTTCTTTGCGAACAGACACATCGACGTGCTCTTAATTCATTACTGTCAACTGTTAATTATTAACCACTGCAACAAAACTACAATTCGGGGTCATTTACGGGTGTTTTTGTTGCTACGGCAACTAATGCTGATTATTTTGATGCGAAAAAAACTGATCAATGGGTTCGAGTTGAGATTTGGTACTCTTTTACAATTTTTAACTGTACAGCTGTAAGTTTGTAAATGAAACTCGAATTATCGATAATGTAACTATGGTAACATTAAAGGCATTGGGTTATTGTGGAATTGGTATCAAATTAACTAATCGTTATTAAGGAAAACGTGATTAAAGTATGGCGTAAGACGCGTTTTCTATATTGAGCCTCTCTTAATGCCAAGAACAATGTGCGTGCTTCGCTTAACAATATATATATGTACGTTCGGTTATTGATAACAGCAAAATGTTTGCTTTCTTTATCTGTTTAAACATCATTTCCTCTTCTGTGAAGTGCTTAGATGTTATTATTCATGTTTAATGAAGTGTGTGATCCATTTTCGTAATGTTCTTTTACTTTAAAACTCCATTTCAATGATATATACACAATAAATGCGTATATGAGTCTATAGAAGTCTGTTTTTAGTAGTTTATTACGTATAAAATAATAAAAATACTATAAATATTGCTTCCTTCATTATAAAAAGTCGAAATATTTATCATATCGAAAGATCTATTTATAATTCTTTATTTAATCAATTAAATTCGTACCGTTTTTGCTTATTAACTGCATCCATGCACGCTTATATGTTAGGCAAATCCTACTGAAAGGAGCAATTTAATGTTATTTATGCAACGAGATAAGTTAGATAAAGCTATTGAAAGGGACAATTTCATGCAGTTTATGTAGAACAGCTTAAGCAAGTTTCTATGTTCATGCAGCAGGATACATTAGACAAGTCTACTGAAAGGAACAATTTAATGCTGTTTCATAGCAGAATATATTATGCAAAGCTACTGAAAGGAACAATTTAAAACTGTTTACGTAGCAGAATATATTAGGGAAGGTTACTGAAAGGAACAATTTAATGCTGTTTCGTAGCAGAATATATTAGGGAAGGCTACTGAAAGGAACAATTTAAAGCTGTTTCGTAGCAGAATATATTAGGCAAGGCTACTGAAAGGAACAATTTAAAGCTGTTTACGTAGCAGAATATATTAGGCAAGGCTACTGAAAGGAACAATTTAAAGCTGTTTCATAGCAGAATATATTAGGCAAGTCTACTGAAAGGAACAATTTAATGTTATTTATGTAGTATATATCATAAAAAACATGATAATATATATATATTTTGCAAATATCAGAAGTTACTGACCGAATGGATAAACTATAAAATGTTGTTACGAGTTTTCGAAGATATTTTGTATGTAAAATGAAACGTAAAAATTCTGAACGGTACACTCGTAGAGTAATAAACAGTTATCGTTTTCATTACTCTTAAAAGTATTATGACTATATTTAGTAATTCGAACTTAATCAACTTAATTAAGCTGTCGAAAAATAATTATATTAGTATACGTTTTAGCTACAGTTCGTTAAAACGCAATTATGTAGGCGAAAGTTCTGCGAATTCGTTCCGAAAAACCAGGTTTGCATCATTTTTTTAAACAATCGAAAAACGATGTTTTGAATATACTCGTTCGGTTCCTCACGCGTGACAATGATGTGTGACGTCGCAATATTTACATAAATCTCTCTGTAAATAACAGAAGAAAACGGGAATTTTTTATTTGATTTCCTTTGCTGAATATGAAATTCGATACACGTTAAACTTCAACAGTTACAACAGAATTTGAGCCACAACAAAGAGAAAATGTTTACAGCATAACAACATCGCTAAATCTATATTTTTATGGAACTTATGCAATAACTGTATATAAAAATCAGTTTAATATATATATATATATATATATGTATACATCATAAATCTATATTTATTCCTAATTAAGAAAGAATAATTAAAATATTATCAATTAAAAACTTAATTATCGTTCTGCCTTCTGACATCAGCTAAATATGATTCGCAACAGTAACCAACCGAAATCGCGAATTCATTTGCAAACTGGACAAATTTTAATATTTTATAAACGTAATCAATAATTAATTGTTTTGCCAAAACTTCATTAAGAATTTATTAATTTAAACCATTTTTATCTCTTATTATAATTACTACAGGAGGAGCTCTGCCAAATATATAATTAACAAAGTTGGATGATGAAGTGGGTAGATGAGTACAACGGTATAATCATTGTAATTTTTCTGAACTCTTCACGATTTTTATGACAATTTTCAAGCTGTTTTTTTTTTCTTTAGTCGTGTTAGAGATTTTTAGACATACACACGTAACTATAAAACATTTACACGCTTATACAAGATACATTTATTGGTCGTAAATATATCGTTGTTGTTAATCGTATTGTAAATGGCTGCAGTTATGTGTATATATACTGTTGTTCTGTATTTATTCTTTTATAGATATCATTTTTTCCAGTTATGTGTATACTTCTTTTGTTGCATATTGCGATATAATTATTGTTCTATATATTTCATGTTATTTATGCATCTTGTGTATATACAATAATTCTGCGTGCATACTTATACATTGTTACACACTTCTGTTGTATTGTGTGTGCTTCATTATTTTGTTGTTCTATGCAAACATCTAATTACTGTTTGTTTATCTCTTATTGTTTGTACAATTATTATATGTGTTTTAGCACTGCATATTTTATATATCTTATTATGTTATTGCAGTTCAATATAGCTCTTGTGTAATTGTTTTGTGCAGCTCTATATCTCTTGTATGTACACTACATGTATAAGAAATTGCTCGTGTAGTGTATGTACAACGGATATATAATATATATTAGTTACTAAAGGAATTCATTAAAGGGTTTCAAAGATAATATTATAATCATGTCGACATGGCATCATGATAACATAAAATAGGTGATGTCACAAAATAGCACAATGTATAGCATCGCGACGACGTATATTACATAAGTGTATCTCTTGTAGATTTATAAATAATTCCTCTTATTGGGTCTATATACTTAATGTTATATATTTATCTAATTATTGTATATATATTTACAATAATTATGTATGCATATTTAATATATTTCTTTAATTACTCACATAATTAGAGGAATATAATTAATAAAATCAAAACAATGATATAGTATAACACAGACTCCATTGTTACATGCTTCTGTTGTACTGTGTGTACATCATTGCTTTGTCTTTATTATATGTATTTCTCTAACATGCAAGTATCTAATTATTTTTTATTTATCTTTTATTGTTCATGCAGCTATTATTGCATTTGTATCTCTTGTTTTTGCAGTTCAGTATGCGTTTTGTATAGTTGTTTAAAGTAGTTATACATTTTGTATGTATGCATTATACGTATAAGTAAATGCATTACATACGTATATGTGCAATGTGATTATAGCGCATTACATACGTGACTCGTGCACACGTTGTACGAGTTACGTATGTAATGCACACAATTGCACGTATATCACGTATTAAGTATACAAGAGATTTTTATGAAATTTTATATAGTTTCTGTATATATCATTTATCGTATACTTGCTATTTCATGTAGTTTTTCTCATTTCATTTTATGCATACACTTGTTGTATGCGTATGTGATAAAATGCGCACTATATATCATATTTATCACCTCATACGATCGCATATAAATGCTTTTAGTGGCTCAGAAAGATAATTATCATTCTATGTTACTGTTAAACGTTAAAAAAAAAACAGATGTACGAGTACGTGTATTAATGTAATGCACCTTAATGTGCGTCGATATACCGTAAATATAGCATTATATATATACATTATATATAAAAATTCATTATTCTGTGGTTCTGAAAAAGTTCCAAAAAATGATATTCACGGATATATAAAAGAAACAAAGACGTATATGCTAATTTGAAACAAAATTAAATTTTTGAAAATTTCCAAGAAACGTTAATTTATTCAGTCACGCACCCATTTCCTTCTCCTTTTGTTTCTGCGATATCGCACCATTCCTTTTATCAAACAGAATAAATTTTTATATCTACATCTGTGTATTTTCTAAATTTATGTATTTGATAAGCAACAGAAAAAAAAGAATAGAACTAAATAAGAGAAAAATCGGATTTATGTTAAATGCATTAGGCTTTCTACAATTCTAATTCGGGGAACCTTGAGTTTATTTTAAATTCCAGAAAATCAATGTCACACGTCAAATTTTGGTTGATGAACTGGAAAACGGAACAAGAACTTTTCACGCTTCCAACTAATTTAGTTAGTTAAAAAAAATAATAATATTAAATTGTCATTAAAATTCAATACGTTGTCGAATTTTAGTGCGTCAGAAATCAGAAAGTAGCATTAAAAGAAAAGAAAAAAAATTTCCATGTGTATGAGTAATTTTTAACTCGATTAATCTTAGACTGGATTATACAATAACGCCCGATGATATATTTATAATGAAAAAATTATTCATTTTACTTCTACCGCTAAATTTAGTTTTATTGTGTTTTATCATGCAACGGTTAGAGGAAGAATAAAATAGAAGAGAAAAAAGTCAGGAGAAAATCTTCTTTATCAAAACTTTTTTTCTTTTTTTTAATACAGATTAATTTGTTGAGGATGCCAAAGATGAAAGCTAGTTAAATTTCGTAATTTAGGAGATATTGAAACATTAAAAATTTGACTTTGATTTAAAAAAAGACGTGAAGATCATGCTGTGCCTAGCAATCGTCTTGATGTTTATTGATAACAACAATGTTGTTGTATATTTATTGTTCTGTGTATTCTTGTTATGTCTAATATTGTTATGTGTATAGTATCTTTTTTGTTGTGTAGTCATAATTATGTATTGTTCTAAATACCTGAATTTTTGCATGTACTTATTTTTTCTATATGCATACTTGTGTACTTGTTATATATCTTTGTATATTTAACTATCAAAACAGTAAACTGAAACAAAATTTTGTTTGATAGTTATGCTAGAATTAATAAATTACATAGAAACAAATTTGATTTACTCTGAGTATTTACAATTGAACATTGATTTTTTCTTTCTTCAGCAGTAAAGTGAGGGATTGTTTCCGGCATTACACTTTTCAAATTAGATTTTCAGGCTTTTTTTTTTAGTAGTTTTATCCGGAAATTATACTGTGGAGAAATATATATATATATATATATAGCCTATTATAATTTCCTTTACAATGATACCGATCTAGAATAAAGATTTTAATAAATACATTCAGTGATGTTTGAACAAAATCTAAAGCAAATTTGACGTATGTTCTTTCATACGTGCCAAGTTCTACTTGTAAAAATCAATCTCATCATTAGAAAATTTTTATTTTCATACTTTCAGTAACTTTAGAAAGTAGAATATTATATAAATTACATAAAAATATGCGAAGTCAAACGAAAAAAAAAATATATATATATATACATACGTACTCCTGAGTTATGTCACTTTAGGTTCTAAACTGATGCCATAACTAGAAAATAAGTAAATAAGTCAAAATCACTCATTTTTTCATTTATCAATGCATATATATGTTTAAGTAGCATAAATGAAGGATTTAGTCCATAAGTCAAAACACTCATTTTTTCATTTATCAATGCATATATATGTTTAAGTAGCATAAATGAAGGATTTATAACTAAAGGAAATACTAAATGAGCCGTTCACAAGCCAAATCGATTAACTCCACTTTTTGAATTTTTTAAATTTTTAATATCAAAACACTTGATTAACTTTTAACTATTTATATTAAAAATAAATTTCCTTAATAATTAGGCTTAACACCACTAAAATCACAAATATTTTGCCCATTGAATAATAAATAATTTATTTCAGAAGCCAATTTGATTAACTCCATATTCTAATGTAAATCGTGGTAATAATGCAATTCAAACGTTTATAAGTATCGTATTATGCTTAAGACATTTTTTGAATATACCCTTCAAAGTTATCATAGAATTATATTTTGACATCGATTGAGAGACGTGTAGGAAAGGTGCGATACCACTTACATGAAAGTTTTGGCTAACCAGATTTTATTCAATAATTTTTTTATTTTAGTAAAGATCTTTCTTTAGTCGTCTAGGATACGACAATAAGAATTTAGTTAAGTAATTTTTTTATACAATGGTATATATTAGATGATAACGGTCGGCTGTTCATTTTGTCATAAAAAAATGATCGGTTACTGTTATATGTGGATATTAATAGAATAACGCCTTTGTAAAATATTTATTATATTAAACAAAGTAAAAGATGATTAAATACAAAAATAACGAGACTCTACTGATACCATAACTCGATGACTGCGTCTAAAAGTTGATTCCCACTAGCACGGAACCGCGGCGAAAAATATGCGCGTGACGAAAGCAGCGCGGTTTTGACGTCATACCGACGCCTAAAAATCGCTACCGTCCAATGTTTAGATAGATTCAACTTTTCCGCAAACGTTAAAATCCGTCGAGATAACATCCACCAATAAAATCCATGCAGTTTGCGACGTTGAATGTGTTGGCAACCTTAACAATCAAGATGGCGGGATTCTTTGTTATTAAATCTCATCTCCTTCAACAAAATTGCATAGAAACATTGTTCGTATTTCTTCTTATAAATATTTTCGAACCAGCATTTTCCCTGTCTCGATTTTGCTTGAATGTGTTGGCAACCTTAACAGTCATGATGGCGGGATTCTTTGTTATTAAATCTCATCTCCTTCATCAAAATTGCATAGAAACATTGTTCGTATTTCTTCTTATAAATATTTTAGAACCAGCATTTTCCCTGTCTCGATTTTGTTTCAGTTTCCTCATTTACTGCAGCTGTTAATATCATTTCGTAAACAGCAAGTGCCTTTCGTTGCTTAAGCGTCCATTTTGTTTTACACAAAATGAATCATAGGAACAGCACTAAGATTCTTGGGGAAGCGAAGCTTTCCGCGACTGTGGGAACCCACAAGCGGAATTGCCCCCACATTTATCTGCGACGGTTTTTGACCGTTCCGCTTTCCGTAGCGGATAGTGGGAACCAACCTTAAAGGCTGGGTCTCACAGGCATAAAACACGACGTCAGTACGCTGACTTAAATGCATCGCGCACGAAACGTCGAACGTACTGATGTTCAGATCGAATGCGTACGACGCGACGTAAATAAACAACATTGTTTAGCTATTGGCTAATTACTGTGATATCATTTGAAGTTAGTTGATTCAACATGGATAGCTCATCATCATCATCGGACATTTTTTATTGTAAAGGAATCGATATTTTCTCATTTCTTCCAGAAATGTTTCATTATTGAACGCGTATAAGTATCTTCTCTACTCGCCACATTGAATTACGAAAATAAAACAATCTCACTTCTGATTGGACGAATGGCCAACGTATTTTTGGCGCAGCGCACAAAGTTGAAGAAAAGTCATCTCCGGCGTAACGACGCAGTGTCTAGCAATATACAGGAAGTGACATCATCAGCGTCGATACGCCGACGTATTTACGTCGCGTTTTACGCCTGTGAGACCCAGCCTTAACTCTACGTTCAGCCTCGTTCTCGCAATGCTCTAACATTATCTAGCAACCAATCTTTTTGTTTAACATTTGAAATATATACTGCATTAACTTATTTTTAAAAATATTTTGCAGATTGAAATCGATAGTTTTTATTATTATTTTTTTTATTTTTTTATTTTCACTTACCAAATCGATTAACTCCATCAGTTACACTAAAATTGTGATAAAAATAACGATTAATCAAAGGCTATACTATGTTATGCATTTTATATGTCGTTACATAAAAGCTACACTTGTAATAATACGTTCTACAATGTTTATTTGAATTTATATTTTAAAGGCTTATGCATTTTATATGTCGTTACATAAAAGCTATACTTGTAATAATACGTTCTACAATGTTTATTTGAATTTATATTTTAAAGGAAATTTAAAAAAAAAATTTATTTTATCTTATCATTTTTCTCTACTTTTTGTTTTGTGGAGTTAATCGGTTTGGCAAGTGAGCGGCTCAAATGTCTTATTTTGAAAAACTAAACATTCTGTTTTTTTTTTTTTTTTTCAAAAATATGCTGAAGAAAAGACATAAGTCCAAAAAAGACATTGAAACTTTGGAGGATGGTGACAATTCAAAATGTACGTAAGTCCGAAGTGCTATAAGTCGAGGAACCATAACTCGGGGTGTGACTGTATAGAACAGAAATTTAATTTTTGTTTATATTTCAAATTTTGTAAAATATTTAAGAAAAAGTTTGTTTAAAAATATTTAATATCGGGTAAGAAAAACAGCTTGGTATAGATTATCTTGCTAAATGCATGAAGAAAAATTAGTTTCGAATATTTTAATTAATGGAACTAATTAATACTCGATATAAAAATGTATACAGTATATAATAATTCATAAAGCCTTTGTTAGTTTTAATTAAAGGAAGTTTGCGATTAATTGATCGACGTAATTTCGATTTAACCGTCATTAGTTTCCATCAACTGATTAAATCGATTGTGAAAGATTATTGTGTATATCATACTAATGATACCCTTCAATAGTCTTTGATTTACGTAAGTATACGAGTCTGACTCTAATGAAAATAAATTTCTTTTATATTAGACGGTCTTATTGTTCATAATACAGGATTAAACAAATATTTTAACGATTAAATAATTTATAAACTGGCATTTACTCTTCACAAAACTTCGGAAATTTCAAGTATACCGTTTTATTAATTACTACAAATTATTAAAATATGTGTTAAATATAGCTCTTATATATCAATACGTGTTCTTAATGTGGACTAAACTATGTTATCATTATATCGATGTTTATACAATTATGAACATATTTAAGTCATGAGGCTAGCCTCAAAGACTCAGTTCTATAATATGCTCAATTTTCTAGAGCAGAGGTTCTTAACCCTTTGATGAATCCAGACTCCCGATGGATTGTCCAATGTGGTCCCATGCCTCTTCATTCGCGTTCCATTCATTCACGTACTACCAAATATAAATTAATATAGGACTCAATATCCAGAGATTGAGTCCCATACCCCAGCATTTGGTTCCTATACCCCGTACTACCAAATATAAAGTAATATAGGACTCAATATCCAGAGATTGAGTCCCATACCCCAGCATTTGGTTCCTATACCCCAAGGAATATGATTACCACTGTCCTAGAAGATTTGAAGATTAACCTAACAGTGAATGCGCATCTAATACACTTTTAGGCGATAATAACTCTCAAATTATCAGGTCAAAAATAATGTCTTTTTATATTGCACTTGTTCAAACGTGTCTTAGCTTGTCTAAACACGAATTTTTAAAGTTTTCACAACGTTGGAAGAGTGTTATCGATTCAAATGGAAAATATATAGTTGATTAAATTAACAAGTAATAAACTGTTATATCCTTTCAAAACTTATTGCTGAAAATGGCATTACATTGCCTTAGATTCACTGTAGAATGAGCTTCAGTTTCTAAATAATCAGATTAAAACTGTTGAATAAATCAAATTTAAGAACATCTAATACATCAGTCGACAACGGCAAACAAATTTTTATGAGCATTACAAAAATAAAACATTAGGAAGCGTTAAAATGAATCTAACTGATATAAAACAATACACACCAATATACAGTAAAACCTCGATTTTACGGATCTCGATTTTATGGACACCATCCCAATATTAATACAATATTCGCATAAACTGTCTATAGTATAGCTACATCCAGCATTTCTTATCTGCACTGATGCATGTGTAATATAAAGCACTCATTTATTGCATAATGCGTCATTTTTATGTGCGTGTAAAATAAAACACTCATTTATTGCATAATGCGTCATTTTTATTTTCCTACATGTAACATACTTGTATGTAGGTAATTTAATTTAATTTAAAATACTCTATGTAAAATAATACACTTTGGCATAAGTCACATTTAATTATACAGCTATGTTGAAAATGCTAATTATAAAAAAATGTTACTTCGATTTTACGGAATTTTTATAAAAAATTGTTTCTTCGATTTTACGGACTTTCCGATTTTACGGACTAGTCTTGCCCCCTATAGTCCGTAAAATCGAGGTTTTACTGTATAACACTTTTCTTTAATACGTATTTAAACAAATTATTAAATAAATGGCATGATTTTTAGGTGCATTCTAGTATAAAATGCTAATGACTGTTACACAATATAATTTCTTTAAGCATAAATGTACTTGTATCTCTTGAAAATATGGAGGAAAAATATCAGGTTATCACAAAAGTAATGTTTTTTATACTGTACTTGTTCAAACGTGTCTCAATTTGTCTAAACATGAATTTTTAAAGCTTTAACAACGTTGGGAGAGTGTTATTGATTCAAATGGATAATATATATTCGATTAAATTAGTGAATGATTTATCTTTTATATGTTTTCAAAACTTAATGCTATAAATGACATTATTTTTGGGATGACCTCATAAATAAACATATGGAATAGAAATGTAAATATCTAAAATGCTAAACATTTATGCTTCGTGTTGCAGATACCTCATTTCCATTTATCAATATATGTCTTTCGTTTTCACGCTGAACTAAAAATAGAAAAAAAAAATGAAAACACACATTGAGAACATGTAAATAGACTAAACTTTTGACAAGTGACAATAATGTTAAAGCAGGCTTTTAACTTGAAATTAGGACTCACTCTAACCATTAACTAAAACTGGACATCAATATACTTTAAACAAATGTTCCCAACCCAATTAGGGTCGCGAACTATATTCTTGAGCTGACATAAAATTTCGATTTTTCTTTTTTTATCTTTTTTTAAAAAGAAAATCCAAACGTTTACAATGAATTTTATTTAAAAAAAAATTAGTCACAACTACCGATGATCACAACAAAATGAACTCGTTATTAAATGTGTTGATTAAGTATTTATTGCATTCCAATTAGGGTCGCGAACTATATTCTTGTGCTGACATAAAATTTCTTTTTTTTTCATCTTTTTTTAAAAAGAAAATTCAAACGTTTACAATGAATTTTATTAAAAAAAAAAATTAGTCACAACCACCGATGATCACAACAAAATGAACTCGTTATTAAATGTGTTGATTAAGTATTTATTGCATTATATCTATGGACACAATGATCACAAATAAACACATAATTTTGAAAAGTAATTAATGACTTTAAATCTATATTTTCATGATTGTTTATAAGATCATTATGTGTTTCTTACTAATAACTTTTCAGATTTTCAGAACAGATTTTCTTGAAATTTGATGTTATGCTATTAAAATTTAACATCGATGCCATACGATTACACATTAGTTTCAACCATTTAAAAATGGCGGATTTTCAAGCTTTTCAGAATCTTATTTTGAATAATTTATTGAATTTCTATGAAATTTAACAAGATCAAGTCGTTGACATTCATTTAAAGACACATTTAATTATTATTATTATTATTATTAATCTTTGACTAATTTAAAAATGGCGGATGTTCAAACTTCAGAGGTTTCTCCCTAATAATTTTTAAACTATTTGAACGATTTTTATGAATTTCAACAAAATGGTCAAGACATTAAAATCAAATTTGAAATAAGTTTAACTAGCTGTTATATTTAATTCGCAACTTTAATTATCCCAAAAAAATATGCAATTAGTTATTCAAGAATCGCTTATTCAGACTGTGCCAGACTGCTATGACTATTCCATTTCTAAGAATAATAAGTATTAAAAGTAGAAAACTATATTGATGATGATGATTCTACATATAAAGACTTCTAGTATTAAAAAATGGTTAGGAAACACTGCTTTAAACATATAATAATAAAAATGAAACACTTAATTAGGGTGTCAAATGAGCCATATGTTTTTTATGTACAATATATGTGATATCTGAAGCAGTACATTAATAAGTATCCTTAGAGCCATTTTTATAAAAAAAAATATCATTCTCGTACGACAAATGATTTCATATATATTATTATTTTTAATGTTTCGAATGGTCTCCATCTTGTAATCATATGACATCACACTTCAAAGTTAATAATCATGTATCTTGCATAATAATAAATATTCTTCTAAAATTTGAATGTTTGCAATGTTAAATTCTGGAGATATCTTGATGCCGCTATTGACTAACAATATTAATACATATAAACAGCCATTTTTTTTATTTTTATTTTTGCAAGAAATAGCTTAAAAATATCGAACTACTATAACCATGGCTTATAAGTGATAAAATATATTATTTAATTGCTATGCAAAAAAATTTATTTAAATATTGCTTTTTAAAGATTTATTCAAACAATAAAAATATTTGATAAGCCTTTATTAATTTTAGTAGTTTTCATTAATAAAAAAAAAAATCTGCTTAGATGGAAGAATGAATTTTTTAAAAATCACGTTCGATGTTATAAGTTAATCATCAGTAAATAATTTTTTCATTTTGCGACATTTACAAATTAAAAAATCGCATCATAAGGAAACTGTATCAGAATATACTTAAGGAATTCAATATCCGCCATATCTGTAAACGATCTGATTCCCAACATTACTTTTTTTTGCTATTCTATCTATTATTTCTGCATTAATTCGTTTTAATTTGCATAAAATTAATATTTCTTCTAATAATAATCGTCTATAAAATATGCTCTAATAATCAGAAAATTGATCGAAATGTACTCATAAAGGCAGTTTGACATAGCCAGCGATTTGCGAGAAGCGAGACATGCGATTATTATCGTTATTTTGTCGCAGTCGCTATCACGATGTTATCGCGCATCTCGGCGATATTTGCAAAAAGACTAGAATTTGGCGAGAAAAGACGTTTATCGCCTATATTCAACTCGACTGGATATTTTCGCTGAAAATCAGCGATTTTTGAAGAACAGTGTCGCCATCTTAGATTTCCAACATAGGGAACTTTATAGTTTAACAAATTGAGGAGCATTTATAAGTAATCGTGGCGATAAATCAGAGCAAAAAGAAATTTGAAATGGACAAAAGTAGCCACTTATATTTCACCAACACTGATCCGTTTCGCCATGTTAATTTAATTCTAGAACCTCTCTACTAGCTGAGAGAAGAGAATTGTAGCTAAAAAAATTCGCATTTTATGTGATAAATACAATTTTGTCGCAGCTACAATCTCTACTTCGATTCAGTCGCTGCTTTACTCTCAAAACTAAACTCGCTGATTTTAACGCATAGCAAATCGCTGTCGCTAGCTATGTGAAACCGCCTTAAGAATGGCAGAACAAACTTACGTGCTATTATACATTCTTAAGACGTTCGTGATTAACGTGAATATCATTAATTTAATAGTTAACTAGTGACAGAACCGGATATGAAAACGTTCTTCAGTTGTATAAATTTTAAAGATGGCGATCGCAATTAACGTAAAACAACCATTTATCTGATAAAAATATACTTTTGCGTGATGACCACCGTTCAAGGACTGATACCACTGATGATAAAGATTACAGTCGAAGCTATTTGTGTTCTTTATTACTAAACTATATTCACGTAACTTCACGGAATCTGACCAGAATCTCGATTCACTTTTAAATTGTTTCACAGTCGTCACGATAATTTTCCACTCGTTATTCGACTACCATATCATTTCTTTTTGATAAATACTTTCGATGCATATAATATATCAGTAGGCGTTTATTTTATGCATTATTTAGTCAAACGGTGCTGAAGGGCAATTCGTGACATTGTTATAACAATGTATTAAATTAGATCGCCACTCTTTATCAATACCTGGTTAACTACATTAACAAGACGAACTGCCTCGTTTTGTTAAAGAACCGATCCTTAACTCATCTGCAGGCCTGTTTGCAGCTTGTTTTATATCATACTTTGCAGATTTATTCATCATGCAGGTTATCAGTTTGTTACGTTGATTTTTATCATCAAAGGAGAGAAAATGATTAAAAAGGCAAACTTTTTTTTATTATTCTATTTATTGCTGGGCGTTTTACAATTGATAGTTAGAGCGTGATACACATTTTAACTCAGTAACAGCAATTGTTTTTCGTAACAGATGTTTTAAGTATTAAAATTCGTGATTTGCATTTATTAACTGTTTTTGCTTTCATTTGTAACCTTTTAACCTTGTATTTTTATGAGTAAATATACAGATACATAATTTTATTCATTTTTTAACCATTGCAACTTTAATTTTTCTTGTTCGTTTTATCTTGTCTTCTTGCGAAAAGGACAATCAGAAAATAAATTGAAGTAAAGCTATAATTTTCTTAATTTCCTTGCTCTTTAGCTCCAATTTTTTCTTAATTTTCTTGTTATTTATCGTCAACTTTTCTTGGTTTTTCTTGTTCTTTAGCAAGAAAAACTAAGAAAACTTAGGAACTAGAACGAGAAAATCAAGAAAATTTGAGGCTTAAGAACGTCCCAGTTTTTCTTGATTTTCTTATTCTTTATCTACAAACTTTTCTTGATTTTTCTTGTACTTTATCTCCAACTTTTCTTATTCTTTAGCGCCAATTATTTTTGGTTTTCTTGTTCTTTAGCTCCAATTTTTCTTAATTTTCTTGTTATTTATCGCCAACTTTTCTTGGTTTTCTTGTTCTTTAGCAAGAAAAACCAAGAAAACTTAGGAACTATAACAAGAAAACCAAGAAAATTTAAGAACGTCCCAGTTTTTCTTGATTTTCTTATTCTTTAATTCCAACTTTTCTTGATTTTCTTGTATTTATCTCCAATTTTTCTTGAATTTATCTCCAACTTTTCTTATTCTTTAGCTCCAATTATTTTTGGTTTACTTGTTCTTTAGCCTTAATTTTTCTTGTTGTTTAATTCCAACTTTTCTTGATTTTCTTGTTCTTTCTCTCCAATTTTCTTGATTTTTCTCGTTCTTGTATATTCTTAATGTTTTATCTCTTAACATCATCATCTTATTTTTACCATTGATAACGATTTTTATTATATAACGAACTTAATAATAATAAATGACGCATATAGTGAACGATCGAATTTCACCTTTACGATCAATCATCATCACTAAACATTTCATAATTATTAACAGTTTATCATTAAATCTATGATATTATTCTCTCATTAAGTTAATTTTCAATATATAATTCTCAAATAATAGCAAATTTTCACAGTATCAGAAAATATTTAAGCATCAGATTTTTATTTGACACGTCATAAAATATTTTATCGATATTTTAAAAATTAAAAAAAAAATGGAATCAAACCATAAATATTATTTTACTCGTATTGTAACATGAACAGAGTTCTCTTTACGTGCATAAAATCGATAAAAGTTTCGTTCGAACTCGCTACCACAGTTATAACCATTTATACATATTTTTAGCCACCGTTATATTGCAGTAAAACAATGTTAACTTAACCGAATACATTCCTTTAAACACGTTTTCACTATGTATACATCAAAAATTTAACTTCTCCAAGACATATTTAAACAATTTTATAAGTATTCTTAATATGGAAGACGTTAATCGTTCTATATTCGATCCTATATGACAAGGAAAAGATTTTTTAATGGTATATATAATAATACTAATAATAATAATAATCGGGCTATAGAATGTATTGACATGCATTAAACCATATCTTCGAATGTTATTAATTCAATCCTTATTAATAATTAATGAATTCTTGTCGTTAGATTCATCAAGAAGCTATAAATGATGTGGAGGTAACAGATGCGAATTAAGTCATCTCTTAAATTACATTTTCATCTCCAGACGATTTTTTTTAACGAATAGGGATTATTTTTGAAATTTTAATATAGGTCTCTGTGTTACAACTACTGTCAGCTTAATGCGAAATGGAGAGGTGCCAAGATAGACTTTATATATGCGTAAAATGATGCTAGAAATTAAATATGCTATTTCCACCTGGGCGAAAGGTCTCTGTGTTACAACTACTGCCAGCTTAATGCGAAATGGAGAGGTGCCAAGGTAGACTTTATATATGCGTAAAATGATGCTAGAAATTAAATATGCTATTTCCACCTGGGCGTAGTCGACCAAAAACGTCAAGCCAACTTTCAAAAACTATGTTTGCTACGTAATTGTGTTCATCCAAACATGGCTGAACTTTTTTTTAACGGTGTTTCTTGTAACAGTGTATCAAAAAATAACATCGTGCTAGGTAATTTTTCTGATGTTTTAAATTCTTAAAAAAAAAAAAAAATTATAAGTTGAAAGAATCGTGTAAGTTGGAGTTCGTATTGTATAGTACGTGATGAATTTTTTCAGCAGAAACCAAATGAATTAGAGTTAATCTTGTATTTTTACTGTTTACTCTTTTACAAGTTTGCTGTCTGGATAATTATTTTTGGTGTTCTTAACTTATATATTTGTGAGTCTTTTTTTATATTCTTAAATTATATCTTACGTGTTCTTACATCATTCTTACTTATATTATAAACGCTTATGAGTTCTTTTTTTGCGTTTTGATGCCTTAACTTACATTTTATAGGAGAATTCTCGATGTACTTCACTTATATATTTATAAGTTCCTTTTGCATTTTTTTCAATGCTTTTATTTACATCTTTATAAAGAAACTCGCGATGTCCATGACTTACTTTTTATGAGTTCTTTTTGCATCGTTTTGATGCCCTTAACTTACATTTTATGGGAGAATGCTTGATGTACTTCATTTATACACTTGTGAGTTCCTTTCATATCTTTTTCAATGATCTTAATTTACAATCTTTATAAGGAAATTCGCGATACCCATAACTTACTTCTCATGAGTTCTTTTTTATGCTTATATATGATTATAAAGTCTTTATTGTAAATTTAACCACTCTTAAGTCCTAGCTATATAAGAGCACTAAAAAAGGTGGTCTTAACTTACATGCCATTATCTAGAGATACTCAACAAAAACCATTATGCAAGTAGTTTAATATTGCACAAAATTCGCCATGACTACCTAAATATTTTTCAAGATTTACCGCTTGAAATATTCTTTCCCACATTTTCTGATAGAACATAACGGGCATATAACTTTACAATTTGAGATAATGTTTCATTATCATCAGAAATGAGCTAATTTTCTCAAAAATTTCGCAAAACTTCCAACTTAAACTTGCAACAGAAGACATAGTAATAAATAATATCGAGCCATAAAGGTTAAATACGTTATTACGTACTTAATTTTTATATATATAATTTTTGATACCATGCCAGATCACTTAGTAATAAGCATTAATGTAAAATGTTAAATATTTTAGGATGAACCATGTCATCTGAGTTAGAGACAGCATTACCTCCAGTAACGACAGTAGGGCGCCATTCTGTAACTTATGGACAATCACCTTCAGCCAGGTGAGTGTACTAAAATTATATTACGACATAAACATTATATAAAAAAAAACAATCTATACAAGCAACAATGTTTTCATAAAAGATTTTTATTCTATCTTAGACAGAACCCTAGCGTATAATAAATTCTATAATATATCTCTTTCCGGTTAAATTATGAATGTAAAGTTATATATTGTATTTATAGTATCATAAAATAAGACATTATTGATCGTAAAAAAACTTTTATAACCGGGTAATACAGTTAACCATTATAAATATAGATATGAGGCAGTATTATCTAGATCGATTTTAATCCCTTATCAATAACTGTCGTCCATATATCTTTAGATCTTTTTTTTTTTTTATTTCTTTTCTAAATCGAACAGTCGTTACTACTCATTAATGTTTATAAATTTTTTAAATCGTTTCCATCTTTAAAACATTTATAAACCAGATTAATGTTTTAGCGATTGTTTAAAAATTGTTCGTTGCGTTATGGCAGAATGGCTCTTTGCCAAAATAATTTAGCATTTTTAAGGGGAAGTGTACGAAATTTATGATAAATCATTGAGAATTTTGGGGATATTTATAACGTTTTCACCTTAGTTTATATGAAAAACTGGTTATTAGTTTACTTAATAAGAAAGATGGATTTTCGCCTTATCCATACAAAAATGGGTTTTCACTTAGTTCATATGAAAGATGGGTTTTCATTTTAGTTCATATGTAAATGGGTTTTCACTTAGTTCAATGGAAAAAGAGATTTTCTCTTTACTCCTTATGAAAAATGGGTTTTTATCTTATTTCATACAAAAAACGGATTCTATCTTACTTCGTATGAAAGATAGGTTTCACCTGATTTCATATGAAAGATGGGTTTCATCTTATTTTATACAAATGTTGGGTTTTTCACCATACCTCATAGAAAGATTGGTTGTCATATTACTTCATACAAAAGATATTTTCATCTTACTCCATATGAAAGATGGGTTTTTTTCCTTATCCATACAAAAAATGAGTTTTCACTTCGTTTATACGAAAAATGGGTTTTCACTTCGTTTATACGAAAGATGGGTTTTCATTTTAGTTCACATGTAAATGGGTTTTCACTTAGTTCAAAGGAAAAATAGATTTTTGCCTTATCTTTCATAAGGAATAATTCTTACGAAAGATAAGTTTTTATCTTATTTCATACAGAAAACGGGTTTTCATCTTACTTCATATGAAAGATATGTTTCATCTGATTTCATAAGAAAGATGGGTTTTTCACTTTAATTCATACGAAAAACGACTTTTAAAATGATGATTATGATGATGCATATGAATTACTCCCCAAAAACGTATAAAATTAATAAACGATATATACGCGATTAATTGTTTCCGTTACGGTAAACATAACTTTATCATATATTCGAGGTTTTTAACGACGTAAATCGTACACCATCACGAAACTACATATACAACACGACAAAATACACTAACAAGTTTCGGGTCGGCCAATAACTACAGAAACAAATCGATAATTTCCTTTGTGATACGCGTGAAGAGAAATAAAACATAAATATGTTGGTAACATTAAAATATCTACACTTCATTAAGAGTCACTACGCGATGACGATAACCGTGTAAAAACTTTTTTGGATGATGAGAGTCCCTCGAGTTTGGGTGGAGGTTAGTGACACGCAGTGAAACTCTAAATTAGTAAACTGTGTTAAGGTTAATTCTTTTAGAAGATATATTTTGTAAACGAGGGAAAATATTGTAGGGATTATTAATAGCGTGATAGAAGATATCCATCAATAACTTTATACTACATTTATTTCAAGATATAATAAATTATCTGAGAAATTCCGTCAAAATGCTCCTGGCGAATTGCAATGTTCTGTCTTCTGCGGAGGAAAAAAATGCAAGTACGAGAGTCCCAAGAACTGGAACCATGAAGACATGACGATTAATGGAATTTATTCTCACTGGTAAATAAAACTGTTTTCGTGAAAATTATCTAAATAATTTCTTTAAAAATGTTATCTTTCTTGTTTTTTTTTAATATAATTAGTTTTACTTTTTCGCATTAAACTGAGTGCTTTATTTTTATAAAACGTTTAAATCGATTGACGCGTTAAAGGAGCCGTGTCTAGTTTCGATTATTAATGCTTTGTACGCCCATTTTTTTTTATGTCCTCAAAACATTTTTTTATTTTTAAATGTTTTCCAGGGTCACGGACGATATACTTGCTATGGCCAGACCCAGCACCGAAATCATCGAGAAGTACAACGTCATCCAACAATTTCAAGAGTCAGTATATAGAATTTTTAGAGACGTAGCGTACATGTTTGATAGCAGAATAAAAAAAAAAAATTGTAACGTTTTCACCTTTAAACTTTACAGACAAAATATAAAGTCGATAATAAATTTGCAAACGCCGGGAGAACATGCCACTTGCGGAAATAAATTAGATTCTTCTGGATTCTCCTACGATCCTCAATTGTTTATGGATAACGACAGTAAGAAAAATCGTTAAAATAATCGATTTATCTCTTTTTAATGATTTTATTGAAATCCAATCGATTTATTTCATATTTTTTATAGTATTCTTCTACAACTTCAGGTGGTAAGTGTAATGATTTATGTCCATCGTAATTAATTAAGATGTTTCAAATATGCATCCAGTCTTCTTATCCATTTTTAATAAAAATTATTGATAGCATCTCTTAATATTAATTTATAAATTGATGTAGGCAACGTATAGAATGATCTGTACGCCATTTTGATTATTTATTAATTTTAACAGGAAAGATTATGGCACGGTGGCCGAAGAGACCTTATTAGACATGGTCAAAGTAATGGCATTTGCATTATCAGAAGGAAAAGTAAGATCTTTCCATCAAAATATCACTTATTGAGTTTCTTCGAGCAAATTTTATAATTTTATATTCTCTAACAGGTTGCTGTACATTGCCACGCGGGTCTTGGTCGTACGGGTGTTCTCATAGCGTGTTATCTTGTTTACTCATTGAGATGCAAGCCCAATGATGCCATACGTTATGTCAGAGTGAAAAGGTATTAAAAAATGCTAATTTAATATTGAACTAACCTAGATAATGAATTAATTTTCTATTTATTCCATCTTTCTTATTTTATTGATTAGAGTGTGCGAGCAGTTTCGAAACTATATACTAAAGCTTGTTTACAATAAAATATTCTTTGTTGTATGCAGTGTCTGAGAAAGATGAAATGAAGATTGGATCAGCTTCAAATAAGGGGGCCGTACTCCACTCTGAAACCCATAAAAATATATGAATTAAAGTAGATTTTGCGATAGCTTTCATATCATGTTTTCTACATAAAACACTAATTTTTGAGCTCTTTTGAGTCTGAGAACATGTAAAATGTTCCTGATAGCCTCTTCTATGTGAACATGATTATATATGTTAAATAGACTTGGATTATTTATATAAAATCTATAAATAACTGAAGTACTTCAATACTGTGTACTTCACTTATATATAATATGCAACAAAGAATATCTAGCTATAAAACAAGAATTTAATTGTGGAAAGTTAAGAAGTTGATAAAATCAGATGACTTATAACATTCTGAATTTTCTAGAAATTATTAGATGATTTATTATTTTAATATTGTTTATAAAAAAAAATTACAACTTATATTGCAGACCTCAAGCCATACAAACAAGAAACCAGATACAGAGTGTTCAAAGATTTGCCCAATGTGTCATACCTTTATTCATTGTATTCTCAAATGTGTTAGTACCAATTTATCAAATTTTTAACTTTTTTTAATTGTTCTTGACATTAACTGAAATTTTATATTCTAACAGTATTCCGAAATCATACGGTTTCAACTTGAATCAGTATTTAAATCGTCAGAGGCACCTTATCCACGGTCTGGAAGCTCGGCATTTAAAATTTATTCCAAAAGTATCATTTTTTTAAATATATAATTTTAATCTATGCGGAATAAAAATGTAATGTATCCGTTAACATAAATTCTATTTTTATTAATTTTGCAGTTAGTGTACATAATTTGTGAAAGATTATTAACTCTAGCAAACTGTCAACCGTCTCCCAATGGCGAAAATTTGAATTACGATATCGAAAACGCTAATAGTTTCTGCAATTTCTTCCTCTCCGCATCGTCTCCGGATGATAGCAACTGGAGACCACCTTCTCAACTTACGTTACAGTTGGAATCCGAAACTCCAGATAAACAAAAAGAGGAAGAAAATGGCAGACAGGGAAACTGCGGACATTGCAGAGGTGATACGTCTAAAATTACGGGAAAAGGTGCACTATATCAACTTAGAAGATGCGAAACGAGATGCGATCAAGAAGAGACGTTCTTTAACTGCGAGGAATATGTACCGTGTGATGGAAGAGGTTCCAGCAGTCTCTCTGGAAGCAGTTCTAATCCTGAAGATGTTGGACATTTCTCGCAGAGTAGTAGTTTTAACAGTGAGGACTTTGATGCGGAAGCCAGCGATGATGGCATCGATTCCATGCTCATGGAAGAGCCAACAACGGAAGATCTCTCGCAGAACACTTGCTATCAAGAACTAGCATCTCAGATGGAATTAAGATCGCTAACGGGAAACAATGCAGCAGCTGGTGAAGAAAACAAGAACAGCAATTTAGATTCGACTGATATTGTCAAGGCTTTAATAGCCAGCCATTGTTTGCTTGGTCCTGAATTTCAAAGGTTGTTAAAGCAATATCAGGTAATTTGTGGATTTTTTAGGATTGCAACCGCTCATATTTTAGTATAACCGTTACATTGTTAAGGGTTTATTTACAGAAAGATTTAAACAATCGCGGATCTGCATGGGAGCGCCTGGCTAAAGAATCTGATCCAATTCTTTTAACAGGAATTTTATGGAGTTGGCTCGATCATCTAAAGGTATTTATACTATAAAAAATCCCAAAATTCATAATTTTAGCCTCAAAATTCACTCATTTTTTAAAATTTTTACAGACACCGATTTTAAATAAGCAAGATTTAACTTACATAGTTTTAAAATCTGAAAAACCAGTAGATGCTCTTTCGAGGTTGGACAAGGTACAAGTTTGATGTCGTAAAAAATATCGATTTACGTGGTAACATATTTATCTAGAGATATTTTTATAAATTTCAGGATACACGCTATACTATCGAGTACTTGATACGTTTTATTGCACGACTTATACCCAATTCGATCGAACCTTGCGAAGACCTGTTACGTCGTCTTGTAGCTTCATTAACTCATCAATGCCTAGCAATTCACGGGGTATTACACCCGGTTGGTGCCAAGTGGTCAAAAATGAGAGAAGGTACGACGACTCTCGTCATGCACTTCGTAAGAGGAATATACAAATTATCTTGCGGACTTCCACTGGAAGAAGAGGAATACGGAGGAAGATCACGACGCAGGAAATCCTACATGGGTATCAATCTCATGGCTCAAGCTATTGGAAAATCCAATAACAGGTACCAGTTACTAGCAGAAATCACTAAAAAATTTGCCTTTTATTAATTTATTAACAAAATTTTCTTAAAACTAGCAAACCGGAAGTTTCCGAACTGAAAGGTTTCTTCAATTTCGGATTCAAGAAAAAATGCTCATAAATTTTTTTTCACCACGCCCACAACAAGTATATGAATAAATGTGACAATTCTGTGCATGCTCATCCATCTTGTACGATAATGTAAATACAATTTCCATTAATGGAAACTCATAAAAAAATATGTCTAAAAATATCATCATAAACGATGAAGCATTCGAATGTATATATTCGTAATAGATACTGCTAAGTTTCATGGAGATGGTATGTAATATTTTATATAGGTGCAACATGATCGAATATTTCGTCCATTAAGTACTATAAAAGATCATTAAGACCCGTTACCGAAATTATATATGTATAAGAGAATATTTGTTCTTCCAATTATAAATATTTATCAGTGCCTCTTATAGTAAGAGTTTTCAGCAAAGTTATCAGTTGGATTGAGTTCAAGGAAAAAGCACATCTATACTGTACATATCGTATGTTCTTCACGCATTATATACTATGTATACAGTATATTTACACAAATATTAGCAATATTATACACTTCCATTTATATGTTTTTTATATAATAATAATATAAAAAAAACTCACAAGTTGTTGAGTTATATATATATATTGTTGTATTAAATTTAAGAGTGCCAATTTAATGGTTGAAAAAAATTTTTTAAAGATGTTTAATTAAAAAATATGCTTTGTTTATTAATCAGCACTTTTGAAATATGTAAAAGATATTAATGTAATTTAAATCATTTGAAAATGATATTAAAAAAATGAATTAACATATTTCGATGATTTTGTTACAATAAAATTTGTTTTCATATCTTTAAAAATGATTTAAAACTTGAAAACTGGTTGTGTTTTTTTTCTTTATTAAGCCTTTTGTATATGTCTGGAAAATATTATTTATCAATTTTGATATTTTTTTATCTATGAATATAAATTTTTAAAGGGTTTCTGTAATTTTAAATGCCGGTGAAAAGCATTATTCACCTTTGTTTTCATGACTTTCAAAATCATCCACTCATGGAATAGTAAAGTTAGTTCATGGATATACATCTATGGTGCTTCCATGACTTTCAGATAAAACAAGCAGTTTCAAAATAATTAACTAACTATATGGTATGTTTCTGTATTTTCTGCTTTAAATTTTGGCAAGAATTTGTGAAAATTCATTATTTATTCTAAATTTTATGAAGGAAACAATGTTAATAAAAATTTGAATTTCTATGGACTTCTTAGGCTTTCCTTTCGGTCTTCCTCATTTCCACGTCATAGAAGAAGAAGAAACGCCCAGAAAAACTTACATCAACGTAAACGTCAACAACGTTACATCAACGTGAATTGCTATTCAGAATTTTGCAAGAAATTCTGAATACCAATTCAGAATTTCTTGCAAAATTAGAAGAAAATGCATTAAAGTTGCTCTGTCGTGTCGTATCTAAATTTTTAAAATTTTTAAACAAATTTAACTTCCCATTATTATTTATTTATTATTATTGTTTTTGTTAATTATTGTTATCTTATTTATTTTGATGGAATAAATCATAATCTCTACTTGATTTTACTAATATCAGATAAAAAAAAGACAGTTATACTAAACAATCAAAGTAAGTACTTACTTGTTTTAGAGGTAAAGTTTTAGCAATAAAAATTATCAACTATTAAATTGCATTTTAAATTTAGATTATACATTTAATCTAAATTAAAAACGTAATTTATATGTATCTTGATGGTTTTTCAAAGGATATTAATATTAAAGATTTTATGGAAACATCATCAGAGAGTTCTTCAGAGATTGCTGAAGAAGACAGTTCAGAGAATTCAGATTTCACTGAGAAAGATAGTAGAAAGCAAGGAGAATATGGTTCGACTAATGAAGCTAATTCATCTGAAATAGATTCAAAAAGTATTAATTCGTCTGAACGATCTTCTTATTCACTAACAGATTACTCTGAAGATGAAAACATTCCAATCGAAAGAGTTGTAAATGGATATTCAAGTAAAGGTAGAGAGCTAAAAATGAAAGAAAATCATTTTCATATTATTGTACCATGTGATCTAATGATTATCTGATTTTAAAAGATGCAGAGATGGAAGTGGAAGGGAAGAAACAATCTAATAAAGTTCAGTTTAATAAAAACGCATCATTTAAAAATTATACACCTAGTATAGAACATTTAGAGAAACAATCCTCAATAGATGATCGATTATCATGTAGATATTCTAATGTGACTGATCCAAGCATTAGTTGGGGCACAATGACAGATATGGTTGAAGAAGATAGAAGTTCTTCAACAGCAGACACTTTTCAACTGACTTACCAATATGTCGACAGTTCAAGAGACGTGGGGAAAAAGAAAAAAGATAAAAATGTGAAGAAAGGCAAACAGGAGAATAAAAGTAAAAAAGATAAGAAAGGTAAAAAAGAAGGTGCAATAGAATCATCTAAAGCTCTTAAAGTCAAGCAGCAACCGTTTACTCTACCTTCTTTACCTGGTTACTATCCGCCATATAATATGTTCACGTATCCTCCCCCTTTCGGTCTTCAGTTCGGTCCTCCGCATTTCCACGTCATAGAAGAAGAAGAAACACCCAGAGAAACTTACATAAACGTAAACACCCAATTGCACCAACCACCACCGCCACCCAAACTAAAACTGGAAGAAATCTTAAAAGATTTGAAGCAGTTTTCGAAAGCCGACAAGAAATCTCCAGCTGGAAAACTCTACAAATCACTCAAAAATTACATACGATTTTTAAATGGCGAAAAATTATCGTCGGAAGAAAATGCTATCGAAGCCATGCTGCTAATGGATAACATGAAAAAAAGAAGAAAGGTGAAGAAGAAGCTGAAAACACAACAGAAAAGAAGAATGATGACTGATTTGGCAAAAGTGCAAATGGCTCTCGAAAATCAATGCATATGCCAACCAATGGGTAGACATCAAAGCAAATTTTTTGATGGTCTAATGATGGACGGATATCAAGGAAAAGGAACAAATAATGGCAGAGGAGAAACAGGAACAAAAGTAAAATATTTACCCGATCTTTCCAGAGTATTGGGCCAACAGTGCGCTCTAAGAACAACAGATAATGTCGAATATGAAAGAGCTTATCTTAAACCGGGAGAGAAAGTTCCCGTTTTAAAATATAAAATTGCAGACAAAGCATCTACAGAAGAAATTCTCCAATTACCGGAAGACATTAAAAGAGATAAAGAACGTAAAAAGGATGGTTTAAGAACAACAACAAGAACGAAAACTGCTCCAAGAATTGGTATGGGAAAAGAGGCAGAGAAAGGAGCATATGTTGGAGAAACCGAAAAATTAATTGGAGAAATCATTGATGATGCACTAAAAGAAAAACTGTTGCCAAATGGTGAAGAAGACATCGAAGATCTAAGAGATATAGTTCTAGACGAAGAGGAAGCTCTCGGCTTAGAAATCGAAGAATATCGAAAATATCTGGACAAACGAGACGCACTTATGGCTAGATATCGTGATGAAACCTTAAAGAATGACCTTTCTAACAAATACATGATGGACATGGTGATGGAAGCCGAATTTAAAAAATGTCTAAAGGAGGAAAAGAAACAAGAAAAGAAAGAGGAAACAGTAGTAGCAGAAGAAAAAGTTCGCAAACCTTTGGTCATCGCGGTTAAAAGAAACTATCCTAAGAAAGAAAACAAGTCGTTGATTCGTAAACCAATACCCAGAGCTAGATCTAATGTAGATGTTAATATCGACAAATCTGGCACGTCTGTTCGTTTAAACGTTTCTAAAGAGAAGATCAATAGCAGCGATGAATCGTTAGATGTCAGATGTGGAGGCGGAATCCAGGAGTATAAACAAGAATATATGGATAAGGTATATTTTGAAGAGTTCAAGGACAAGGATAATAAGAAAAAGCATCAACGCATTTCCGTAAAATTGCACAGCAGAGATTCGCAAAGGAAATATTACTATCTAGATAGCGATTCTAATTCGGGAAGTGAACATAATGTAAGTGTAAAGGTTAGCAAACCGTATTTTAGAAGGCACGACGATTGCATCATATTGTAAAATAAAATCTGGCTGTGTGTCTATCCGTATTCGCTTTATATAATAATAATAAAACAAAGTTATTAATCCTAAGCTTGTCTAAGATACCTTAATTTGATGCATTGCAGTTTATGTTTATCGGGACTAAAGTTGCCATTGTAAATATGGCCGATCCATTTTACTCTGAAAAGTGGATTACGATAATGAAATTCTGTTTAATATGGATTGCTTTTGTAATGATAGAAAGTAGATATCCCGTAAATCGATCAAGTTAATAGATAATATAGAGTAAACATTAAGATCTGAATAGAACGAGCAGTAAAAAAATCTACAGAATAACAAAAATAATTTTTATTATTCTAAGGAATAATTTTATCAAGTTTCAAGCATCAAATTTTAGTATTTAAATTTTAAAAAGATAATAATAATCATCATCTTTTTAAATAATTGAAATGGATCCCTTCCTCTTTTCGTTTAATGCTCTATATTTTAATAATAATAATAATTATTATTATTATTAAAATATAGAATTATGAACCATCAAGCGCTAACAAGGGCCATTACAATAGATTTTTTGGAAGAATAGTGGATGATTCAATGATATAGCACAAAGAGGAAGGTCTAAGAAACAGTAAAGATTCTTTTTCCAGAGCAGTTAAGAAAAGCACTAAACGAAAAGAGGTGGACATCCATTTCCATGGAATCATGAGCATCCCGCATTAAGCAACAAATATTATGCATAAAATACATTAAAAAAATACGAATGTCTTCGACTGATTTTCATCCATATATATTTTATATATTTATATATACAGGATTCCCTTGATTAGTGCGGGTTTGAATAGTACAGTTTCTATTAGTGCGCAAAAAAATAATTGAGACCATCCTTTGAAATATGCGGTGCCAAATTTGATTAATGCGCTTCAAGAAGTGCGATTTTTTTTTTTTTTTGCAAATCCTCTGAAGCGCTGGCAACTGAATCTCGGGGATCGTAGTTTACATGATTAATCACTGCAATAAATTTATTTATTTTATTTATTTAATTCTGTTAATATTACGACTTTCGTCATCTAATTGTTATTTTAATTGATTTGTAATTTTATTTATTAATAAATTTAGCGTGAATGGAACCTACCTAATAATAGTCAATATTATATAGCCTTGTCTTCAGTTCTTCTTCAATATTCGATGACTACGGACGTGCAATTTAGTTTTTACAAAATTTATGCAATTTTTTAAAAAATAATTTCTGTGAATAATAAATTTTTATTCTTACTATAAATTTTTAAATAATTATACATATTCCTCAATGATTTAAAGTAGATGTAACGATATATATAGATACGTTTTGAGAAAGAAAAAAATATATATGTTTAAAATTTTGATATTTTCCAGGATTCATTATAATTACAATAAAACCTCGGTTCACGAACTTAATTCGTTCCTGACAGTTATTCGTAAACCGAAACTATTTTCTCCATAGAAATTAAGGTAAAATGTTTTAATTCGTTTCTGGACTCCAGATGATTGCTTATTTAAACTTTTGCAACAGTACTTTGTGCACAAGTTCTTAACATAAAATCAATGGAAACCATTAAATCTATCACAAAAAGATAAATACGATATCAAGCAGATCAAATATAGACGAAAACTTAATTTAGTTTTACCATACCTGTATGGAAGAGGGTTGATGGCGTCAGTGGAAGATGGTGAGAAAATGAAATGTTATGGTTTGGAAGATGATTTTTTTTCTTTTTTCTGTCTCTTGGCTCTGCTTCAGGCTCACTGGGCTTCTGTTTCACTAAAAATCTGTCCAGTGTGATTTGTTTTCGTTTACGTTTTAAAATGTTTCTAAAGTGACACATGGCATTATCATTGAAAATGTTTATGCTGACGGTTTGAGTGTTCGTAACTCGAGACACAGTATGTCATCCGAGAAGCTTTTATAATCAGAAAATTTGTTCGTAAACCGAATTGTTCATGATCCGAGACGTTCGTAAACCGAGGTTTGACTGTATTCCCATTGGTTTTTTTTAGTTTGATTAGTGCAGTTTTGATATGTGCGGTATATTACGTGGATTTATTAACTGCACTAATCAAGGGATTTCTGTATATGCTCATGTCTTGATTAACGTTAAAATATTATAGTTTTAGAAACGTGTTCATCATTCAAACGATTCAATTTTAAATAAGTTTGGTTATAGCGATAAAATTCTAGATAAGTTTTGATGATAACGCTAAATTACATTGATTAACACATTAATAATTGAGACTCGAATTATGATGTGCAATATTAAAGCAACGAAACGCAAGAACTTTTGTCCTTTTTGATGTTTCCGTTTATTCGCTTTATAACTGTACATTTACGTGATCTTAATGATTTGTATTCTGAACTATACGTGATTCTATAACTGAAAGCTTCAACTTTAACAATATGATTCCCAAGTTTCATTAATTAATTATCAAAACTGTATTAAATAAATTATTTTCATTCTCCCGTTCTTTAATCGGTATATGTTATCCTATTTATCAATGTTCCATTTAATTATCGTAGCGTTATTTATATAAAATAAGAATAAAAAAATATTTTGATCCAATTATTCAATATCAAACAAATAACATGATCAATTCCGATCAAATTAATCTCTAAAGTTAAAAAATACTGTAATTAAATATTAAAGATGCATTGTATGGTATCGCTTTCATATAATTTAGCGAGCGGCGCGTGACGCGAAAGCGATTCGCGTCGCGCGATGCTAGGTTATAATGGATTCTGAGATTCGCGTCGCTTTGAGAATCTGAGTAAACATGTGGTTCGTGATAACTTTTTTCTTTTAATATTGATCATTCCGCGTAAATTACTTACTACTGAATTTATCTTGTGATGTTATTAACCATCGAAAGTACGATTAGTTCAATTTTGAGTACACACAATACAGTCGCGACCGCGCCCAAAGTACCACGAAATATCATATTAAAGGAACTCAGTATCAAAAACAAAGCAAACTAAGCTAAAATTAAATTCATGCATCTTTATAATAATATAAGCAAAAAACATAAAACTGATATTAATAAAGTAAATGTTATTATTGGTGTTTTGCATCCCATTCTTTGCTATAAAATAATTCTTGATAGTTTTATTTGTTTACATAATATATTTATTACCTTACAAGTAAATGCTATAATAGTTTTCAGATCTGATAATGTGATTAATGTTTATTTTTTTAAATAAATAATTTTGTTATGAAAAGCTTTTTAACCTATATTATAACAAATTATTTTAATCAAAATTTAAACAGAATAATTTCCTAAATCAAAATTTTTTGAAATAAATTTATAAATTTCCTAAATAAAAACTTAAAAACTATAAAATTAAAATATTATTATTATTAAATGTATTTAAGGAAGATTAATAAAACATTATCGAAAACTTAAAATGAACAAATCAGTTTTATAAACATTCAAAGTAAAATTTTATTTTAATTTAATACAAAGATAATTTTCCCATACTGAATAGAAAATATCTTTTCAATAAACTATTATCATCATTATTATTTCTTATACATATAAAGAAAGTGAACACAGTTTTGATTCTGTGTATAAACTGTTGTAAAAAGTTCCTCCTTACATAAAATATATTAAAATCTATACATAAAATTTTATTTACAATAATTCTGCAGACAAAAATATCCAATAATGGAATTTTTTTCATATTTACAACATCTGAAGCATATATATTACCCAAAAATTCCTTCCTGCAACAGGGCCGGCCCTAGGCAGTAGACAAGGAAGGCGACTGCCTATGGTGGCAAAACCACCTGAACTAGAGTGAAAAAAAATAAACACAACCAACCCATAGGGGCGGCATATTTTGGGTTTGCCTACAGCAGCAAAACACTAGGGCTGGCTCTGCCTGTGATGAGACTGGATTATTCTTTGGTGACATCCAATATACATTCCAAATCATTATTTCTATTTGTGAGAATTTATTTAATTAGTATAAGTCTAAGGGTATATTAAATACAATATATTTTTTAATTATAAAACATATTAAATTAAATAAATAAATATATAATTCAGTTGAAACTATAAAAATCCAGACAACTCTCAACCTAGCCAGTTAGATGTTTAGGGTCATTGACACTTTAATTACTTTGATATCCAGTAATTATTTTATTTTCATTTCTACCTTTACAAAAAAGAATAAGTAGATCTATTTCATTGTTTGGATTTTCAAGAATTAACTACCGGTAAATATAAAAATTGAGCATTGGTTAGAACAATTTAAAGACAATCATTAAATATTAAATAATATAAAAAGAATTAATATTAGAAAATGAAAACTTAAAATTTATTGTAAAGAATGTATGTTGTTTATTATTGTAAAAATGAATGGGAGTTAAAATAGAAAAGTTTTGTTTTAATAAAGCATTTTTTAATTTTTGAAGTTATTATTTAAATTATGCTACTTTAATGACCTATAAGCCTTTATAACATTGTTTGGCTGGTCAGTTATTTAAATAATCTTGGCAAATAAATTTTTAACAATAAAACAAAGATCAAATACTATTCCTTATGAAAAATTTTGCAGATTCTTTCATTTAAAAAAATATAAAAATAAGAATTACAATAGGTCCTCATTTTACATAGTTAATTTATTCAGAAAATTTCATAAATCCAACCATACTAAATTTAATATACTGTATACAAATACAGGCAATCCCCATGTAACACAGTACTTTTATAATATAGTTTTGCTTTAAACAATAAGAAAATTGTGGCAATTCTTGCCCATGATATTTATTGTATAAGTCAGTCAAACTATATGTGTAGTTTTGACCTAATATGATTTAGAATTTGCAGTAAACGTTAATCCTGTATACCATTGTTTTGCATTATACAAAATTTATAAAAACCCTAATTATTGTGCTATACAAGGATTACCTGTACATGTATTCATAAAAAGAGTGACTAGATAAAATTAATGAACAATAAGAAAATTGTGGCAATTCTTGCACATGATATTTATTATATAAGTCAGTCAAACTATATGTATAGTTTTGACCTAATATGATTTAGAATTTGCAGTAAACGTTAATCCTGTATACCATGGTTTTGCATTATACAAGATTTTATAAAAACCCTAATTACTGTGCTATACAAGGATTACCTGTACATGTATTCATAAAAAGGAGTGACTAGATAAAATTAATGAGTATACTGTGAACATATATATGAAACTTTAAGGTCATAAGTGACATTTTTGCAAACAAATAAACTGCTTAATGAATTTCTTATTTCTGTTTTATACATATCCTGCACACACAAAAAGATTTATACATCCATGTATCTCTGAAACCATGAAACTCAAAATTTTGCAAACTGGGGACCTATTGTTTACACATATTCATGACCATTTAATGAAAATAACAATAGAGCAAAAAACTTTTTTGAAAAAGTTATTAAGTTATCATGCATTGTTTAATTGGCACAGAGTACTTTCTAGAATTTGCACTTTCCTTTTTTTCAATAATCTGTACTATAATTCAATCTAATTAGAACATAAGCAATATTAAGGTTGATTTTATTCTCACACTCATTATTTTACATTATTGGACACTTAGGAACTTTTATAACATTTACGTCATTGACTTTGACACACATCCAAACATTTCAGCAAAAGTGGATGCAAACAAGCTCACATAACACTGCAACTGGGACCTTTAGCATGATTAACATTGCAATCTTATTATTGTTTGGTTAAACTTACTACAAGATATTCTCTTTCTTTTTATAATAATTACAGGTATTTCATTTTTAAGTAAAATTATTAGTAATTATTTATTGAACCTTACATTCAGCAACTACTACTTAAATTTTTTCTTTCAGTTGCTTGTTTAACTTACCAAAATTTATTGTGGCACAAATATTTTCTGAAAATTTTCTGCTTTGTCTTAAAAAATATAAAATCTTCATTCAGAATCTGATTCTGATAATTCTGCAGTTGCTAAAGGTGGAACTAAATTCATTGGACGAGTTGATTCTGTAGTTGCTTTTGGAGGATCTGAATTAGAATCTGTACACAACTCGGGTGGAACTAGTTGATAGGGACATGTCCTATTTACATTTTGAAAATCAGAATATAGTAATTTGTTACTGGCAGAACTATTTTTATCTGACATATCAGATATTTCAGATTCAGAATTGTCAGAATCGTCTAGAAAAAAAAGAAATTAATTTAATTTAGTAGGATTTGGAAAATCTGATATTTAAAAATAAAAAAATTAAACTTACCTATTAATGGAGGAGAAAATCTATCCTCTAATAGTGAACCTATGTGATGAATACTGATAGCATTATTAATTTTATCATCACAAACTTCTTTTGGAGGAATATTTTGTTTATTAGATATATTGTATAATTCTGGTTCTTCTGTTTTCTTATATATATTGCACTTTGTTGAATAGTCATCACTATTTTTATTAAATTCTAAAGGTGGTAATGATTTCATTTGATCAAGTAAACATGATGGTAATTTTAATGGAGGGACTTTAAACTCTAGAATACGAATAGAAATGTAAATTTTGCAAAATTAAAAATTGAAAATGAGAAAGTTAATGGATTTACCTGATATATCACCAGTTGAATTTGATGTTGGAGTTAAATCTATTTAATATACACATTTTATAATTACATGTAATATAAATCTAACAAATTAAAATAATTTTTTTTATCATCAAATACCATTATCTTCACATGTTCCATTCATATGGACGGTTTCTTGTGATGATGAATGATATGAATAACTACTAGCAGATTCTTCACTAGGAATTTTCTCTTTTTCTTCATTCTCTATTTTACCATAAACAATGATAATTAAGATCATTCAAATTATAATACAGTTATATTATAAATTTTAGATAATCACAAATATGAGACCTATTTGAATATAAAATCTATAATTTTATCATTGATTCATAAAGCAACTGAAATAATGCCTTAAATACAAAATATACAGAAAGATCCAGAAAGTAATTATATAATGTAATTCCTTGTGGAAAAATAAGATAAAAGTATAGAGCAGGGGCAGATTGACCTATTGAGGGTTTGAGACAATCCTTAGTGAGCCAATGGTTAGAGAGCCACCATATTTGCTGAGATAATATCTTTACAACAGTTTTGTTTTTTCTTTGTTTCCTAAAAGTATAATTTAAAAATGTTATTGTATTCATTCTTTACTTCTTGATAAAAAATTTATATATAAAAAAAATAAACATTACTAATCAAGAAAAAAATTTTCTCCAGATCAGTGATATTTATTTTTTTTATATATACCATAATTGTTACTGCATTGGTAATGTTAACTAACTCTGCTTGTGTAGGTTGAACTGCAGTATTAAATAGATATAAGTCACAATACCAGATATAATGATTTAAATAAAATAAGGTTGCAATAAACAATGATATATCACTTATTCTTTTAAACATGATGAGCCCTTACAAACCAATTTATGAAATGAAATTTTATACTTATTTTTCTTAAAAAAATATGGTCACATTGTAAAACAGCTCAGACTTTTATTCTTATTTTTACATAAGGAATCATACTATATTAGTTAATGGGTGCAAATGTGCATTTGCATCCTACTTTAAATAGTGTTAATTTAATGCTAAAATGCACTGATGCCAATTTAATTAAAGCAGCTAAAAGAGGGAAAATAATTTTTAATACTCGTTTTAGTAATATGCAATAAATAAATAAAAATGTTATAATCTGTTTTTTCTGTTAATATATAACAATATCTCCAAAATATATTTGGAAAATGATATACTATCACTATACTATTATTTTCCAAATTTTGATGAATATCTGATAAATTTCATTTTATATTTGTTACAATTTTAATATATGGTATGATAATTATTGAAATTTAAATTTAGATAATAAAAATATGATGATAAAAATTAAAAAATAAGATGATGATAAAAATCTAGATAATTTATTAAAATCCAATTTGACAAATTATTTCTAAGTCGTCTGCATTTATAAATTTAAATAAAAGAAATTTTTACTGTAATTAGTACCTATATATTGTTTGTGTTCAGATGAAGAATGAGAATATTCAGATATAGATCTTGGGCTTGTTATAACATCCAAAGCTGAGCCATAAGTTGGTGGGACTGAAGCTATATTTGGATGATATTGAGATTCTGATCGACAAGGAGTACTGAATGTTTTTGCTGTAGATTGACTTGTAGAGGAGCACGTGGAAATGCCAACACTGCGATGAAGAACTTTAAATGGAGCATGATATACTGACTATGGAAAAAAGCATATATTTAAAAAAAATATTCTCTTAAATTTTTAATAACTAATGATTTAAATAACTCACTTTGGTATTTTTAACTCTGTTTATTGGTGGAAGAGAATTTACATTACTGATTAATTGCGATATTATTGTTTGTAAATATTGGCGAACCTAAAAAATAATTTAAAAAAAAACAATTTTTTATAATATTGAAGTTTTTACTTATGTTTATCTTATTAATATATGTATGCCTCAATTTATGTAAGACTTAAGTTCATAGCAATGATACATAAATCAAATTTAATACAAGTATAATTTACATACATCAATTATTATGGTGAAATTGAAATTATTATATACTATAAATGTAGCCCTATCTACAAAACAAAGATATAACTATTGTAATGTAATTTAAATATATCATTTGCATCATATTGCAACAGTTATTATGACATAATATAATTTTACTATCAAGAATTGGCCAAAGATAGTCATCATTACTATCAATATAATGATGACTATCTTTTGCTAACAGTAGTATAATATCTGTTTTATGCTCTTTTTACAATAAGATTACAGCATGATATATATTATATCAGATTTCACTTTTTATACTGATTACATTCTTAAATTTTTTAAATCTTATTTTAAATAGAAAAGAAAATCAAATGTATACTTTATTTCTAAAATATTGAAAATGAAAAGCAGTTAAACTTAATTTAGCATATATTTGAATAATATTTTCATGTAATTTTAAGAAAAATAATATATTACAGATTTTCTTCATTTAAGAAAAACTTTTTTTTTTATCAAAGCAAAGATTTTCATAATTATGGTGCATAAAATAATAATCTAGATATAGTTTTTTTTTAATATTGCATGACTTTTAATAATTCAGTATATCTTTTAAAAACTTTTAATACTGAATAATATTTTCATGTAATTTTAAGAAAAATAATATATTAGATTTTCTTCATTTAAGAAAAACTTTTTTTTTATCAAAGCAAAGATTTTGATAATTATGGTGCATAAAATAATAATCTAGATATAGTTTTTTTTTTAATATTGCATGACTTTTAATAATTCAGTATATCTTTTAAAAACTTTTAATTTATTTGAAATCTGTTGAAAGGAAAATGTATTTAAAGAGAATAAATTTTTACATACCTTTTCATTAATTACACAATATCCAAAAAATACATAAACACCTTCAATTAAACAAAATAAAATAAATATATAATGTAATGCTGAGACAGATTCGTTTACACAAAGTACTGCCAAAATCCAAGTCGCTCCTAAAATTGGTAATAAAACTATCCCTACCCATAAAATTGTCCTAAATTATAAAAATAAATATAAAAATAATATTTAATATATCAAAATTTTTCATATAAAAGTTAATTTTACATAAGATTTGTATAAATTGGGGATTTCTATAATTATCAAATTCTAAAAATTAGTAAAAAATATATTATTTTATTTAAATCTCTAATTTATTGTTTTATTTAACATTAAAATAATAGACTTAAAAATGTTTTATATAATTTGATGCAGCTATTTCAATAAATATTTATTGCATACACTATCATTAAGAAGTAAATCATTAAAATACTAATCAACCAAACTTACCTGAAGAACTCTTCAGAAAATTTAAAATTTCTTATAAGTAAATAAGTGCTGTATATGCTTTGATTGATTAATTTTAAATCTATAATGGTTATCGACATCTATTTAATAATCAAATTATAAATTCAGTTTAATTTTTGAAAAGGAAAATTCATTTTGATTGGGACTAATATAGAAAGTAAAGTGCTGCAACATTGTATCAATTAGATCATTGAGACATTGACAAGTTGATTTTACATATATTAAATTGATTTAATAACTAATAATCTATTTATTGGAATGAACATTAAATAAACTGAATTATAATTATAAATTAAAATTAATGTAATCATAGTTGAATTAATTAATTAATAGATCACAATAGCCATAACACATATTTATAATTAATTCATTTTAAATTTCTCATTAAGATGTTTTAAGAATGTTTTAGATAATTGTATAATTTAAGTATGTTATTTATTTAATTCTTAGACTACTATCTATATTTCTAGTGAAAGCCATGCAGGTGTATATATCAATAAATTTTAGTTTTTCTTCATAATGCTTATAATTTATTAAATATAGCAAACATTTTTCTACAAATAAGATCTAAAATACTGCTAACTGGATATAACTTGTTCATTAAAAAACTTTTCATAAATATTTTAGTTTTTTTCTTTTTAAATAATTTCCATTATTAATATTTACACAAGTAAATTTATAGCATAAATCCTAAAATAAAAAATACATCTATGAATTCCATAGAATACTTTTCCAACTGATTTTCTTGGAAAAATTACAAGAATCCTTATTTATGAAGATGTTTATAGGTCAAAAACGTTGATAGCAGGAAGCAAAATTCAGTTATTGTTACTTTTAATGAAAGAGTTGGAGGCTATACTAGAAGATTTAATACCTTGATAAATGTAAGCAAGAAAACTATAGAAAAGCATGAGAAAAGAGGAAAAGGATTTTGGAGAAGCAGCATGGAGTCCACTAACAGAAAAAAGGAGGCACCTTTTAGTCTTCTTTTATGATACTCATGTAACAATTTGAGTTATAAGTTCAAAATTTACAAAAAAATTATGTTTGATATTTCAAGATTGCCTGCACTTGCTATTATTGTATTACTTTGAAAATACAATAATAGCAAGTGCAGGCAATTAAAAATGACACTATCTTTAGAGTTCTATTTAAAAAGTAATTTATGTATTGTAGTACTATCAACATTAGAAATAAGAGATGCTAAATTGATATAAATTTAGTTTTTTTATTTAAAGTACTATAAGAATATTCAGAAAGAATATTTTGCTATGATACTGTATTTCTGTCAATATTCTAGAAGTTATAAATCAGTTATTGAGCTATGTATAAATATTTGCACTTACACTGTTTTTTATTAGTATAAAGCAGTCATAGCAACTAGAGAGAAAAAGAAACATTTTTGACCAAGAGCAATTATTATTATTATTATTATTATTATTATTATTAATTTATATTTATTGA